>JBDJHY010394603.1:0-28861 GCA_039654485.1 Withania somnifera | reverse complement strand
CTACTAAGAACTAAGTTGTAATTGATAAGGGCAAACCTGTGGCTATTGTGAATACAATTAGATTTCTTCCAGAGATTCAGATGATACTTTACCAGTCCCAATGTAAATAAATCTCATTATGTGTGGGACTTCTTTGTTGTGAGAGCAAGTTGATAATTTGATCAATTGTGAATAAGTTAATGTTGTAGTATAGGGGATAAGGGCCTTGTGAAAGGTCCTTCAATACTTCACTTGAAAAAGTTGTAGTTTGTGAATAGATGCAGTTAGCCAATACGGCATGATGCCCAATGAGTGATTATGCTGAGATGAGTTATGTACTAGGGGTGTTTTAAGTATTTGATGTGTTTAGGTTTTGTTGTAGCTCAAGGAAAAACAAATGTTTTAGTTTGAGGTGTGATGTGATAGTATCTTACGTCAAATTCACTTAAAATTCGAGAAATAATGCATGTTCTTGAGTAACAATAGTGTGTTTTAATACATTTACTGAGTACTTGCAAGGTTAAGTCGATATGAGGAAGTTTGGAGAAATTATACTGAAAGAGGGAAAGATTTGCATGATTAAGAGACGCTTCTCCTGTCACCAGATGACTCGCCTCAACCTATTACCTAAAAGAAATGTTAATGGAAAAGAAGACCCAAATAGATGATGGAGTGGGTGGTTCATCTGGCAACAGACGATTCGCTTGAAGCCATCATCCAATGAATACTTTATTGGATAAAGACCAACACCCAGGCAAACCAAATAGACCTTTCATTTGTTTGAAGATGGTTCACCCTAAGTCTTTCACCTGAAGGAAAGCTCACTATGTAATGTGGGTGATAGACGAAAGACCAGATGGTCCGTCTGTCACTAGACGCTTTGTCTGTTGTCTCGTCCAAAGCTGAGCAATGGCCCAGTCCAAGTTTCTGATATTGCACATACACCCATACTCTATAAATAGTATAATTAGTGTATTTTTAAGAGAACTTTTGACTGGAGACTTAAGACTTGGGAATTTAGGTTTTTTATACACACATTCTTTCAAGAACACAAGTGTAGAATTCATTGATGATCATCTTGAAATCAATTGAAAGTTTATTTTTGTCGTATGACATTCACCGATTTACAGTTTCATTATTGTATGTTAATATTGATGAAAGGATAAAACCCCAAACCTAGGGTTGTGGGATCCATGGGTTAAACTGTATTAGGATAGTAATTTAACTATGGTTGTTGCATCTCTTCCAATGTATGAACATAATCTGTATGTAATAAACAACTTTTAGTGGTTGCAAACACTAGAACACACCTAGGTTTAACTAGAACTAACCTTGTGGATAAAACTGATAGTTGAGATTATGCTAAGAAATTTGAGGCGTTAACCCTCATCTAATGGTTACTGTTGTAGCAAGAGTAATCGCCTTGAGTTACCAATATAAGGACAACACAATCCTTCACAGCCTTAAGCTAGTGTAAAAGAGATTTATCTAGGATTAAAGGTTGAGAAACACTTCAATAAATAGCATTGGACTTATACGTAACTCTACATTTATGAAAGATCGCACAATCGTATAAGCTTACAATCAAAAGGTTTGTTGAACCCTAGTGAACATTAACCTAGATTAATAACACACTTAAATCATTTTATAATCACAAGAAATAACAAAAAATACTTTTATACTCATAAAAACCCCTTTTTACTTTACGTTTATCACTAGAAAGAAACAATAACTATTAGCTACTGCTAGTGGGCATATATTCAATACCATATTCCCTATAGGATTGACCCCATCCTAGTTGGGTTCTATATTGAAATAAGGTCGCTTATACTTCAGTGTGAGGTGTAATTTGAGCATTATCATTAAGCCATAAACTACCTGTTGTCTAAATATAATGCTCTACAAATACCATATCTCATCTCAAACTTCTCAAAATGGATCTAAATTGACACAAAACTATCAAAATAGTAACCTACACATTAAAAGGAAAAAAATAATACCCATATCGCTAGGATTTTAGCTGGGTTCAAAATTTGAGTCAAAATGGGCTAGTGGGACTCGTAAAATAACATTTTCAAATAAAAGATATCAATGATTTACTCTCAATACAAATAACACATACCCAAAATTTAGGCTCAAACAAAGTCAAGAATAAGTTAAATCAATCCAAGAAGATAACAAACAAAGTTGGAGAAAATTAAGAATTTAGGAATGAAAGTCAAGAAATTTTGGGTGAAAACTTACAATAATCAAAGGAAAGATGATTTTATGAAATACTTCTTAAGATCACATGAAAATTCCCATTAAATAACAATCAATAAAATATGATTTGAAGTGAAGAAGACGAAGAATGGGATGAAAATTCAGGGTTTCAATTATTTATACACTACTAGGGACTACTCTCCACGATCATGTGGGAAAAGGACCGCCATCGAGTGTCTCAAGAATATAGACTGTTGCAATCGCGTGAAGCCATGTATCTATTGCAAAGAAGGGAACAACTTCATCATGCAATCACGTGGCTGTACGCCATAATTACAAAGAAGGGAGAAAACTACTACAGACCTAAGCGATCGTGATGGTTAAGAAGTCAACTCTATATGATTATGTCCATTAGGGTAAAAATTATTGTGAAGGTTGCATGGTTGCACCATAAACTGTGTACCAATTGAAAACTATCCAAAAATCAACTAAGAAATAAGGGCATCAAAATGAGTTTGGAAATCAATAAACACAAACCAAATATGAAAATTACATAGAAACAACATTTTTTACCCAATAGCATAGATGAAATTCCAATCCAAGATTATTTTTTAAAAAATGTTGAGTTAAATCAACCCTCAATAAAAAATTTCACAATTCCAACCGAGGACTTAAAATGACCTCGTCTAGCCCAAGGACCAAACCAACAACTCACCCAATCTAAACTTGATATTTTAGAGTTGATGGCGCAATCAAATTTTTGTTCTGATGCTCAATCATCCAAAGTTGAACAAGGTTAAAAGTTCCACTCTAAATTAATCAAAAACATGCAAAGCAGATAAAAACACACTGAAAGCCTCCGGGCCTAAACCAAGAGTCTATCTAGACCAAAATTCACATTTCAAAGCTAATGAAACTGTTAGAATTCAAATTTGAGTTCATTTTCAAAGAATGTTGAATAAATTAAATGATTTCTAAAATAGGGAAATAGAAATAAGTTCTAAACGAATAACCCAGGAATCAAACCAACTATCTCAACAAGTCATAAGTGACTTGGGGCTGCTGTAGAAAAGCCCTAAGATACAAGAAAAGTTCTTAAACATAGAAATGACAGGAAAGGTCATTAGACATACCTTGAGGTTGAGGTTTTGAGTACAAATCTTGTAAAATAGTCATTAATATCATCTTATCATTCCTCTTAAATCTTCCATTATCTCCTTTTTCCATGGCCGTTATAGCTACACTTTCCTTTTGCTTGGGTTGCCTTTTCTCCTTTAAAGAATCCATCTTTTAATAGAATTCTCCAACTTATGAAATGGGATTAAGTATATGTCATTGGTTTTTCAAAAACATCAAGTACTTATTAGTTCTTCCTTCATGCCTTGTAAGGTGATATTATTGCCAAAGTCTCTCAAGCATAAGATGGCAAGCTTTCATGGATCCCACATCACATAAGATCTTAGCATGATAATCACCATATTGAATTTGATCAAAACTTTATTGTGCACCTTCGCTTCTCCACATTCATTTAACCATTGGAGTTTATAAGTATTATCATGCTTGATGGTGGGAAGAATTAAGAATTCTAGGAAGGTAGTACTAGCCCCATTAGCACAACCACCTCCATCCATAATTAAGAGGCACACACTTTCTTTCATAAGACAAATTAAATGTAACAAGTTCTCTTTTTGTCTACGATCATCCATAACTTAAATAATCATGACCCTTATCGTGACATAAATTGGAACACTAATTTCCCTAATTCTTCCATGCCATCTTGATCAAATTCTCTCGATTTATAAAATCATCTCCTTCATTAGAATGTCCCTTTGTTCATCTTCCTCCGTGGGGTAAGAAACTCCCTCTCAAACCATAAAATACTTTCTATTATGGAATTCAATCATCACATGACCCAAGCTTTACATTTGAAACATTGGGTACTCCTCTTGCCTCCTTTCTTTGGCATAGTCTTCTTAATTAGTTTCTTGGTGATTAGAATCAACTTTTTAGGTTTAGCATATTAGAAAGAGATATATCAACCTATTTACCTTTGTTCCATGAATGTGACTAGCCTTTTGACTTGGCTTTCTTTTTATTTTTAATACCCCTTTATGCTATTTAATAGCCACTTCAACCATTTCATATAGAGTTGGGTATGTGTCAAGTCTTAATTCCGACCCAATGTAATTGTTCAACCTTGATATAAATCAAATAATAGTACAATCATCATATTGTATGAATTTATCTCTCATCTTTAATATTTAGAACTCATCATAATATTCTTATATTCTGTTGGACCCTTGTCTAAACACATAGTTCCTCTAGAGTTACTCTTATTTGTAACTTTCGGTGAGGTACTTCCTTCTCATTATGGTTTTCAATACGGTCTAACTAGGAACATATTCAACTTTCATGTATCTTCTTTTCTTCACAAGAAGTCCTACCATGTAGAAGTAAACCCTCCAGTTTGTTCAATGGCATAGGTAGACTTCTTTACATCGGTTATCTCAATGGTTTGAAATATTTGTTCACATCGTTAGCCTATTATAGATACTCCTTTAGATTTCTACCTCTCTTAGAACTAGGAAGAGTGAATTTAAGGATGTTCTTGAATTCCACGCTCTCGGTGACCTCCATGTATTCCTCCTTACATTTTTATAAGTATTCTAGCTCCTCTACCATCTCCTCAATTCTGTATATACCCTTTCTAACTCTATTTTCTCATTATAGATGTCTCCATATTCCTCATGATCACCTTGCAAATCAATAACCCTTGGTTTTTTATTTTTTTAGGATGAATTTGGATTTGGATAATTAGGTTGTAGGATATGTATTTCTTGTTTAAGAACTATGTTCCAGCTTTATTTAGGTGGGTTGGATTTTGAAAAATTTTGTTTCTTAAAGTTGAATGGATTGTCCTTTGAGAGGTATTGGGAGTTGAGGTTTTAGAAGACCCATTATCGATAATCCCCGTATTACTTTCTCCCCCAAGGACTCGACAAGAAATTGGTCTCAAACCAACTTCAATATTTTCTATCCTCTCTTAACTAAATTCAGTCTTTGAGTGAGGCCCAATATTGCCTCCAATATAGTCTCGTTAGTAACTCCTCTGATGGGAGTTAGATTTTTGGCTCTTGTGGTCATTGAACCTAGAGAAAACCCCTTAACAATAAAAAAATATTTAGTGGTTAGAGAAAAAACCCTCACAAGTCACTTGAGTACACTCCGTTGATTTAGTTCTCTCATGGAACGACCGATATTAAGACTTGTTTGACTTGCCATGACATAAGGTTTTCGATCTCTATCTGAAGTTTAGAGTGATTCTTGTTTGTGAAGTTCAATGGACGACTCAAAAAATATTCCAGTAACTCTAACTCATATGTGGAGGTCAAAATTAACCCAGGTTAGACCTCCAAGGGGATTGACAGTCAATGACTTTATCTGACAACTTTTCCAAAATGTTCTCCCGTGAATTATTCAGCTGATACTTCTTTAAGGAACTCTTGTATGCTTTTATACCCTAGTATATGCCTTTTTAGGGAATATTTTTCCCTGGGAATACTGAAAGCACTTCCAGATCTTTCCTCTTTTGGATCGAACACCCTTTTCTTAGTAATTATTTTTCTTGAAGATTTGAATATTCTTAAGAACACCAAGTACAAGATAAAACCCAAAATAGCAATTTCTTTAATTCAACTCAATTTTTTGTGAAACTTGAGATTTTTTCTCCTCTTGATGTGAGAAACAAATTTTAAATTTTTAATACTCAAAATCCAATTCTTTAATGCTTTATCTCAAATAACATTTCCAACCTTCAAACTATTTAAACTCAAAAGTGGTGATTTTGAAACCTTAACTTCAATCAAGCTCAAATTTGAGTTCAAGATTCGATTGTAATAGAGAAAATAAATCTAATACTTGAAACTCGAACAAAACACAAAATCAAACACAAATACCTTTTAAATAATTTTTAGTATCTTCTCTTTTGTGAAAAAACCAAGACTAGATCTATTGAGAAGAATATAAACACAACTCTGTACTAAATGATATGATACAGATACGACATACAAAAGCCTGAAAAATTAAATACAAAGATAGATGAAGGGGATAAAATATACAAACCATGCGATCTATAGGCAACCAACACTATAAAGAGTGAGCACCTCCTATGATGATATCCAAAATAGCACCCAATCTATCAAATCAATACTTACCCAAAGAAGAATTATATTAAGAACAATAATTATATAGAACTACTACCCTTAATCACAACCCTATAGGTGGACCTTAAGGGGATGGATACACGAGCAATAACACCTTACAAATAAATAGGCAACATTAGCATTGCTAAGATCTCACAATCTCACATAAGAAATGTTCAAAGTTAATCAATATCCAAAAACTAAGCTAGAAATTAAAAGGTCATATATATAACTTAGGTCTAACTCATAAAAAAAGGGCTCAAAAGTGACCCAGTGGGAAATACATGCAATTTTCCTAAGATGGCATGATGGGTCTTCAAGTCATATGGACTACCCTATGTCTCCAAGCTATGATCCAAGTGTGGAATTTATTCTTTTGATGTTTTGAAAAGGTTCTCCCAAGATCTTGTAGTCTGGATGGTCACCATGGCTTGAGTCCTTTCGACTATTCCTTGAAGCGTTGCATTAGTGTCATCAAATATAGTATCACTTGGTATATTATAACTAATATTAAGAGTATAAATCATTGAGGAAATTTGGAGATTGAGCATACAATCAGGGAAAGAAATAAGCTAACCAATTTTTTCTCTAACTAAGTTTGCTTTTTTACAGGAACTCAATGCATAACTTATCCTAATTACAAAGATGTACCACCATAAGGAAAAGAAAAAATCAACATGGCAAAAATTAAAAAATCAAATCTCTAACTCAAGAAGAGTCAAAATAATTAGTTCCACATTCAGAAAGCTAGTTAATCACTAATAGAGTCATACATGACTAACACCAATTAAGTTAAAAAGTAATAAAATAAAAAGAATATCAACTACTGGATCTAGGAGCTTATTTTTACTCCTACTTTTATCTTTTAGAGAACTTGAGTGAGTCAAGGATGTGCCACTTGATTCATTTCCTTTTACAATGTATTAACCCTTGTGGATTCAGCCTGTTGCGGTAAGGAAACTATAGTAAATACTTCAAATATTCATTGGATATGGTACATGAAGATGAGGTTCGATTCTTACTTCGTTATATTTGAGATGAGTTACAAGTTGAAGAAGTCTTCTTGGAAAGGATTTTCACGAAACTTTTAAGAGTTAGAGTATCTTTTAGTGAAATCAACCCAAGCTTTGACCTTGCTAATATGGTTTTCATTGAGAGTCACTTTGAAAGTATTGCTAAAATAGTTGAACTAAATTAACGATATATGGACATGGGTTCTTCATTCTTTGTCAATAGATTGAAAATAGAGCTTATAAAAGATGAAGAGCTAGTTTCTTTTTCCTATTTTGTTTTTATTTTTCTTTCTTTACTTGCTTAGTTTCTTTATTTATTTGTTTTGAATTTGGGATATGGATGATTATACCATTGTATTTATTATACAACTTCTCTTATTTTCAATAAAATACTGATTAGTTTCACACCCGTAGCTAGGGGGTAGACATTGAAGAACTAAACTAGCACCTACTAACATATATATTACATTTATGACAAACTTTAAGATAATAATAATGGTATAGGTATTAATATGTGTTTACATAAATGAAAATATAGATATCTACAATGCTACTAAGCAAAATGTACAACTAAAAGAAAGTCATGTCCAGAAAAGCCTCTAAAGAATCTGTATTTGAAAATCTGATGACTATTCCAGAAAAGTCCACAACATATATATTACAAATATGTACATATATCAAAAATATGGGCCATGAGCATTTGATAACTCCAGGCAGAGGTGGATCTTACCAACTAATCAACTTGGAGGCACTAGTCTACTATAGATATTTGTACTCTTGAGTACCTGAGCCTGTTCCTACAAAAATGCAGTTCCCCTGAGATTATGGATAATAGTAAATATAAAATATGTACTCGTATGTAAAGCAGACGAATAACAATTAGATATTTAAGAGTCCTCAAATAAATCAAATATTGAAGATAGGAAGTCTAAGCATAGAATACTATGAACACAATTTGAGACTGAAAATTCCTATATGATATTCATTTATATATTAAAATTCGTAGAATATTAATATATAAATGAAAACTTTACTTCTTTATATATCTTATCTCTATATATTCTATAACACTAATTGTCAAGAAGTCACAACATGGCCTACTGTCGACAATTGGTGACTCCTGTATGGCATCTTTATCCACCTATCATAATCATTTGTAAAATCTTGTAGTCTGGGTATTGCGGCTTTCAAGGTATGCCTATATAGTCAGTAGAATTAATGATTGGAAGTTCCAATCGACTTTATATAAATTCTATGCATAGAATAACATTTCACTTAATGGGCCTAAAAATACCACCCACGCTACAGAGTAGGTTAACTCTTATCTTTCCTATAAGCCCCTTAATAGGTATGTTGGGTATGATTAACATATATATGCTTCTCTTATGATTCATTATCTATGCTATAAAAATCCAAATGTCTAATTTACGTCCAATTATACCCTTTAAATTATTGCGACACGTACCTTGTATTTGTTAGGAGTTTCAACAGAAGACACATAAGGTAAAGTGAAATATATGACTTCTTTAACTAGGGAAGGGTACTACAGGTCTATAGGTTTAGTACTATAATAGGAGAGAATTTATTATACCTGAATATTTTCTAGTCAAGTATACTACAGTCTACAATGGCATTTATAGGGGAACATATGACTCTAGGTTGTGCCTTCATGGAGAAGGAGGTTTTAGCTTCACATACCTTACTTCATTATTTTCTCTCTTACGCCATGTCATGTTTACCCATGAAAACATTCCTTAAATATAACATAACATCATGAAAATAGTATAATATTCAAAGTAAGGCATGATACACAATAATAGCTCAAAAGCTACAAGTTCAGTAAATAGGATAAATAAATAGTGTATCGCCACACCCTTTTTTCCCTGATTCCCAACAAAGACTATGGCCCTTAAATATAGTTAAGACTATGCCCTACATATTTATATCGTGATGTACATCCCCCTTACATAGCACAAACAGTGATATAAACTTGAACTCTCGATTTTTGAGTACCTTCTTATGAGTTCTCTATTAAATTGCATAAAATGCCTCTTACACTCAGAGATTGTGTTTGGTGAGAAAAAGTAATATAATCATAGTAATAGGAACCAAAATAAGTAGATAAATAACATCCCAAACTGCTACATGTCCAATATTGATTGGGCAGTGCATATGTTAGTATAAACGTACATATATCTTTACTCTGAAGTCGTATTTTCAAGTGGTTTGTTTTGTTGAAAATAGAATTAAATATCACTTAATAGGTCATGGGATTTCTAACTTCTTATATTTTAGGAGATATAACCATTACAATTCATACTACATTCAATCTTATTTGTTGTATTCTATCATAATTAACCCTTAGACTTTAACTTTTGTTTCAAGGATCCAATTGGACTATAACTTGGTTTAAGAATTCAAATGGCTTAATGTAAGTTTATGTTGGTAAATTACCCAGTTACAACCTTATCTTCTTAATTTATAGGCACATATGACCCCCATATGAACAATAAGTTATGGGGTGTTACATTATCCCCCCTTATTGGGATCATTCATCCTCGAATGAGGCCACAAGTCAAAACTATTTTAACTCTATTATTTATCAAAAATTCTTGCAGAATTTTCCGGTAAAAGTACCTATCCAAAATATGTAAGGTAACTAGAATACATAAAATATGCTTCACAGAAGGTCGTAACAGAATAATATTTAACAAGTACTAGCAAGGCTCCGGTTGGTCTTATATGAATGAAAGCTATTGTAACTGGTATAACTTACCTTATACGTATTTATTTAGGAATCTTTACTCGGGGAGACATATGGAATTATGGAATCATAGACATGTATCAAGCATCTAAATATATAATATACAAATAAGTAGCATTAACAAGTAAAAATGAAGTTAATACTCTAATAAATGAAGAATGATTCAAGAACCTTCTTATTGTTCCTTGAATAAGTGGAGATACTTTTTCTATTATCTACCTCTGCTTCTCGTGTGGCTTCTTCCATAGTTTGAAATTTCCATAGGATTTTAACTAAAGTTATTTATTACATTCTCAATTTCTTTATTTTCCTATCTAGTATGACTACTGGGACTTCATCGTATGATAATTCCTCTGATAATTCTATTCTTTTTGTATGAATAACTTTAGAAGGATATCCTAGGCACTTGTGTAGCATTGACACATGAAAAAATGGGATGCGCTAATGTTAGCTCTAGAGGTAAATCTATCTTATAGGCTACCTATTCAACCCTCTTTATAATTCTGCAAGGCCCAATATATCTAGGGCAACTTATCTTTCTTTCCAAATTGCCTAGATCCTTTCATAGGTGATACCTTTAAAAATACCCCAATTATCAACTTGGAACTCCAAAACTCTACATATCACATTTGTATAAGATTTTCATTAACTTTGATAAATTTTTAACCACTCTCGTATCATGTTTACCTTTTTGACTCCTTAATTGTGTACGACCCAATATCCAAGGTTATGAGGGTACCTACAACGCACCATAGGAGAACCATCCACGAATACACAAAATAAGAGTAAATAACCAAGGGCAAAAGATAAAATATAAATAAGGGACATGGATAAGCAGAAGTCTAAATCAAAGTCAATAACATCCCTAAAACCTGATATCCGATACATGAGCCACCAGTAAGAGTACAAATATGGAATAAAAATACAAAGTATACCTCAAAAATACAAAACACAAACATCATATGTGATAAAAAAGGATAAATGCAAGCTTCGAGTGCCAGAAACCATCATCTACCTCAAAATAGAATATCAACACAAAATTTGGGGCTTAGAGGTGATCACTCATACTCGGGTTTGCACGAAAAAATATAGAGGTATTTTATGAGTACAAAATCAATGAGTACCTAGTAGGCATTATTGGCCTACTGAGCTCATATAAGAAATAGATGCAGTAAATAGAAAAATAAGGGAAGCAAGTCACACAAGTGAAATAGGAGAGCAAACAGAAAGACTAGCTAAGGAAGGCTCAAGCAAACAAAGGAGAGAACATACTTGAAACCATACTCAGCTAATAAATAATAAAACAATAACAGGAGTGGAGGTATACTAGTAACCTCGAATAACAGGAATAGACTCGTCTAACTACACAGGTATACCAATAATTAAGCATATAAAGCGAGTCCAAAAGTATACCAATTAATATCAATGAATCAGAATAGTATAAATAAGGCAATAATCCCAATGGCCTCCCATATGACCAAGAGATACAAACAAGAATGAATGTAAACCCTTCGACATCCTATACTACCAGAGTGTACAATCAACAAAAAACACTAAAAAAATATAATATGCAAGATGATGAGATGATATAAAAGTAAATTAAAGCCATATACTCCTATACCGAACCCGCAAGCCTAGCAGGTAGGACCTATGGAAGGCCGCGACTTTTATACCTCTATTCCCTTGTATACCTCTCCTCCAGGCACCCGCAAGCCTATATCGTCAAGGTCCATGGAGGCTCAACTGCATACAAAACATAAAATAAACTATACTCAGACCTATAATGGATCTATATCAAAATCAAGTATCACTGACCATTCTCAGCCACAACCGGGTCTAAAATCTAAACAAATATCAATGTCTAGATGTTGGCTGCAACTAAGTCTAGTAATACCTCAAAACATTGATTATATCTTCATTGTCTCATTTATCATCGAAAACTGGGAAAAACATCATTTAATACTCATTTTAATCTTATAATACGGAAAACTGGCGCATAAGGCCATGCAAGGTTTCAAAATTGACGACGTTCGGCTCTTGGCCATAAATAGTTGAAATTAATATATAAAACCACCTTCATAATGATGATATACTAAAAATAAATATATCCCAAACAAGTCCTTCCGACCCTGGATAGGTGCAAATACTATAACATCTAAAACTAGCTAATCGATGTCTGAGACTACAGACATTCTTAATAATGCCACCACTATGTTCCAGAATTTATCAAGACTACTCAGGGTCACAGTGTAACTATAATTACAAATAAAACACCAATACATAAACAAGAAACCAACTCAAGAAGTAGACATGTTCAAGGATACCAAACCTAGAAGCCCAACCTAAGGATGGCTAATTACTACAATTATCTACCATATAATCCAAGTCTAAGATTGGTAAGCCATATCCTACCTAGCGTATGAAGATAAGCTTACAAATATCGAGTAGAATAGCCCAACAACTCCAAAAAAGAGAAAACGAACCCAAATAATCATGAAACTAGAACATTAATAATATACACATTAATACGAGTAAAATAATACCCATAAAACTATAATTATAACCTGGGTTATAATATGGGTCAAAATGGGTATACGGGCCCGTGAACCTAAAACTCAAAACAAAAGATACAAAAATACTTTGCACATCATAGGACTCATACCCAAAATTTAGAGCTAAGATGAGTAAGGAAATAAGCTAAAACAGTACAATAAAGTCAAGAACCAACTTTGAGAAATTTGGAAATTTTGGATGAAGTTTGTTGAAATTGGAGTGAAAAATTACCAATAATTGAAGAATAATAGACAAAATATAGTCTCCAATATCACCCAATAACACATGTAAAGACACAAGAATTTTAATGGAGGTTTTTAGTGTTTAGGAGAGAAAAAAATGAATAACAATGGGTGGAGTTTCAGAATGTTCACATTTATGCTGCCAGGTAGGTACTCTATGCGATCGCGTAGCCCCAGGCTCGTGATCGTGAAGCACTGGAAAAAGACACATCGCGCATGGCTCAAGTATTGTGGTCGTGAAGACCTGGCTGGGACACTAACTTGATTGCGAAGAAGAACATGGTTGTGCACTAGCAACAACTAAAACATGAGAAACCAACCAAAACTCAAACTTCAAAATGATGCTCGGAATGCATCCAGAACCCGATGTATACAAACCAAATATGCTACCTGTATGGAAATGGTATTTCAAAATCGATGAGGAATAAAAAATTATGATCTAAGCTTGTTCCTATAAAATATTGACCAAAGTCCCAAATAACCAACTTTCCAAAGGCATACTCAAAATGAGCTTGGTTGGCATGTAGCCCAAATGAATAGCTCACCTAACCCAAACTCAATATTTCAAAGTTGATGCCCTGTTATATTTTTAATGTGAGGCTTCAATCACAAAAATACCACCCAACCTACACTTACAAACTTCTAAAGCACATAAAACATGCAAAATGAGATAAAACAAAATAAAGGCCTTCAGACCCGAACCAAGAGTCAATCTAGACCAAAATCCATGTTTCGGAGCTAAAAAAATTATCAAAATTTTATTCTGAGTTCATTTTCATAGAATGCTGACTATGCTCAACGATTACAATAGTTAAGGCTCTAAAATAGAGAAATAGACATATCAACCAAAAGACCAACTCGAGACGCAAAATACCAATCCCAATAAGTCATAAATAATTGAAGGTCACTAAAGGAAAGCTCTAGGATGAAAGAAACAATAAAAATGATAGTAAGTGTCATTACAAGTAGACAAGATCTAGCCCTAATATTTGATTCTCACTTACTTCAAACTAGCCAATAGGTGACCCACTACGTCATCCATAAAGAGCTTCAAATGTAGCCAAAAGTCTATTAGTGGATAATGGTTATCCCAGTTGCCATTAAAATCCAAATGACATGCTCTCAACATTTCTTCAAGTGTCTAATAGTACTCTCGTAGCCATCTATTTGTGGATGAAATACAATGTTAAGGTTTACTTGCATTCCATAAATTTTCTGAAATGACCTCCAAAAATGTGCTATAACTTAGGCGCCTATATTAGAAACAATGGACATTTGGGTCCCATGAGAGCAAACAATCTTCTTTATATATAAGTTGGCATAATATTTAATTGAGATTGTGGATTCGATTGAGGAAATGAGCTGATTTCGTCACCCAATCAACTAACACCGAAATGGAGTCATACTTATGGAATGAGTAAGGCAAACCTATAATAAATTCCATGTTTATTGCTTCCCATTTCTACACTGGAACATTTATATGCTGATCTAGGCCACTGGGCTTTTGGTGTTCTACTTTCACTTGCTGTAAATTAGGGCATTGAGCCATATATTCCTGTGTTATATCCCTTTTCATGTCATTGCACCAATAAACCTCTTTAAGTTTGTGGTACATTTTTGTAGAACTTGGGTGAATTAAGTATCGAGAATAATGTGCTTCAACCATAATTTTCCACATTAAATAGTCTACATTTAGGGTACATAACCTCTTTCGACACCTTGAGGTTCCATCTCTTGCTAGCTCAAATGCTGAAATTTATGTTGGTAAAATCCCTTCTCTATACTGGACTAGTAAGGGATTATCATACTATCTTTCCTTCACTAATGCCACTAATGATGACTCTATAGTGTTCTGCATAACCACACCTTCATCTTTGAAATATAGAATTCAAAATCCTAGGCTAACTAGCCTATGAACATATCGTACTATCTCTTGCTGAATGGGTGGAAAATATACTAGGCTACCCATAAAAATTGACTAGGAGGATCTGCAACAACGTTAGCCTTACCTAGAAGGTAGAGAATGTTAACATCATAGTCTTTCACTAATTCCATCCACCTTTTCTTCCTCAAATTCATCTCTTTTTGTTAGAAGAGATATTGGAGACTTTTATGATCTGTAAATATATCAACATGTACACCATACAAATAGGACCCCAAATCTTAAGTACAAATACAATTGCTGCAAGCTCTAAATCATTAGTAGGGTAGTTTTGTTCATGTTTCTTGAACTGTTGAGAGGCATATGCTATAACCCTTCCATGTTTCATCAAAAACAACCTATGCCAATACCTAAATCATCACAATAAACTACATATCCCTTTTTCCTTCTAGTAAATATAATACTAGTGCCGTAGTCAATTTATCTTTCAACTCTTGAAAGCTTCTTTCACAACATCTAACCATTGGAACTTGACTACTTTTGTGTCAACTTAGCAAATAGAGACGAATTAGAGAAGAATCCCTCCATAAATCTTCTATAATATCCCGCAAGTCATGAGAAACTGTACACCTCCGTTGGAGTGGTAGCTCTAGGAAAATTCTTCACAACCTCTATCTTCTGTAAGACCACTCTAATGCCTTCTCCAGAAACGACATGGCCAAGATAGGCTACTGAATTCATCCAAAACTTGAATTTAGAGAAATTGGCATTAATTGATGCTCTCTAAGAGTCTGTAAGACTAATCTTAGATGAACCAAATGCTCTACTGTATCACAAGAATATACCAAGATGTCATCTATAAATACAATAACATCCAGATCAAGGAAGGGTTTGAAACCCTATTCATAATATCCGTAGTGGTTTCTTGGGTATTTTTTCAATCTAACTGACATAATAACAAACTCAAAGAGCCCATATCTGGTTTAAAAAGCTATTTTTATACCTACTTCATGTATCCCCAATTGGTGGTAACCGAACCTTAAGTCAATCTTTAAAAAACATTTAGCTCCTTTTTACTGGTCAATAAATCATCTGTCCTTGGTAAAGGGTACTTATTCTTTATTGCCACTTTATTTAGTTGCCTATAATCTATACATATCCACATTGTGCCATCCTTCTTATGTACTAATAATATTAGAGAATTCCAAGGACATATGCTAGGATAAATAAAACCCTTGTCAAGAAGATCTTTCAACAATGTCTTTAACTATTTCAACTTTGCTAGTGTCATTTTGTAAGGAGGAATGGATATAGGCTGGGTTTCAGGATCTATATCGACACTAAAATCAATCTCTTTAACTGGAGACAATCCAATAAGTTCATCAAGAAACACATCTTGATATTCATTCACAATAGGTACGGATTGAAGAGTTGGCACCTATTTCTCATCTTCAATGCCTCTTATTTGGACTAGATTATATATACATCCTTTTAATTTAAGCTTTTGTGCCTTAAGATACGACATACAAAAGGAAAATCTAAAAAAAGTAAATACAAAGATAGATGAAGGGGATAAAAGATACAGACAATGGGATCTATAGGCAACCAACACTATAAAGAAAAAGAGTGAACACGTACTATGATGATATACAAAATAAAATCCAATCTATCAAATCAATACTTGACCCAAAGAAGAATTATATAAAGAACAATACTTATATAGAATTACTATCCTTAATCACAATATCCAACAAAGAACCTACCCTATAGGTGGACCTCAAGGGGATGGATACACGAGCAACCATACCTTACAAATAAATAGGCGACATTAGCTTTGCTAAGCTCTCACAATCTCACACAATAAATGTTCAAAGTTAATCAATATACAAAAACTAAGTTACAAAATTAAAGAAGTCATATATATAACTTAGGGCTAACTCATTACAAAATGGGATCAAAAGTGAACCAGAGGGAAATACATGCAATTTTCCTATGATGGCATGATGGGTCTTCAAGTCATGTGGACTACCCATGTATCGAAGCTATGATCCAAATATGGAATTTATTCTTTTGAAGTTTGAAAAGGTCCTCCCAAGATCTTATAGTCTGCATGGTCACCATGGATTGGGTCCTTTTGACTATTCCTTGAAGCGTAGCATTAGTGCCATCAAATATAGTATCACTTGGTATATTATAATTAAAATTAAAAGGATAAATCAATTGAGGAAATTTGGAGATTGAGCATACATTCAGGGAAAGCAATAAGCTAACTAATTTTTTCTCTAACTAAGTTTTCTTTTTTACAGGAATCAATACGTAATTTATCCTAATTACAAAGATGTACCACCATAAGGAAAAGTAACAATCAACATGGACAAAATTAAAATCTCAAATCTCATAACTCAAAAAGTGTTAAAATAATTAGTTCAACATTCACGGAACTAGTTAATCACAAATAGAGTCATACATGACTAACACCAATTAAGTTACAAAAATAATAAAATAAAAAGCATATCAACTACTAGATCTAGGAGCTTATGTTTAATCCTGCTTTTATTTGTTAGATCACTTGAGTGAGTCAAGGATGTACCTCTTGATTTATTTCCTTTTACATGGTATTAACCCTTGTGGATTCAGCCTCCTGAGGTAAGGAAACTACAGTAAATACTTCAACTCTTCATTGGAAATGTTAGATGAAGATGAGGTTTGAGTCTTACTTCGTTAGCTTTGTGAAGAGTTACAAGTTGAAGAAGTCTTCTAGGAAAGGATTATCACGAAACTTTTAAGAGTTAGAGTATCTTTTAGTGAAATCAACCCAAGCTACTGAACTTGCTAATATGGTTTTGATCGAGAGTCACTTTGAAAGTATTACCTAGACTTTTTGAAATCAAGTAACGAGCTACGGATATGGGTTCTTCATTCTTTGTTAGTAGATTAAAAATAGAGCTTATAGAAGATGAAGAGCTAGTTCCTCTTTCCTATTTAATTTTTATTTTTCTTTCTTTGCTTTCTTGGTTGCTTTATTTTTTTATTTTGAATTTGGGATGTGGATGATTATACCATTGTATTTATTGTATAACTTTTCTTATATGCAATAAAATACTGATTAGTTTCACACCCCTAGCTAGGGGATAGTCATTGAAGAACTAAACTAGCACCTACTAGCATATATATTACATTTATGCTAAAATTTAAGATAATAATAATGGTATAGGTATCAATATGTGTTTACATAAATGAAAATATAGATATCTACAATGCTACTAAGTCAAATGTACAACAAAAAAAAATCATGTCCAAAAAAGCCTCTAAAGAGTCTGAATGTGGAAATCTGATGACTTGTCTAGACAAGTCCACAACATATATATTACAAATATTTTTATATATCTAAAAAATTGAACCTGAAACATTTGATAGCTCTAGGATAAGGCGGATCTTACAAACTAATCAACTTGGAGGCACTAGTCTACTATAGATGTTTGTACTACTGAGTACCTGAGCCTGTACTTACAAAAATATAGTTCCCCTGAGAATAGATATATCTGTACATATAAAACATGTATTATATGTAAAGTAGACTGAATAAAAATTAGATATGTAAGAGTGCTTAAATGAATCAAATATCGAAGATAGGAAATCTGAACATAGAATACTAGGAACATAATTTGAGACTGAAACTGATACCATTTACAAATGTAAAGCATCCTTATATAATTTCCCATGTGATATTCATTTATAAATTAAAATTATTAGAATTTTCCTAGGAGAAAACTTTATTTTTTTATATATCTTCTTACTGTATTCTATAACACTAACTGTCAAAAGGTCACAACATGGCCTACTATTGGTGACTCTTGTATGGCATATTTATCCAACTATCATAACCATGTGTTAAATCTTGTAGTCTGGGTATCGCGGTCTGCAAGGTACGCACCCCAAGGAACCTGTATGGTTTGCCTTCAGGCATATATAGTTAGGAGAATCGATGATGGTATGTTCCAGTCAACTTTATATAAATTCTATACATAGAATAACATTTCCCTTAGTGTTCCTAAAAATAACCCCCACGCTACAGAGTAGGTTAAATCTTATCTTTCCTATAAGGCCCTTAATGGGTAAGTTGTGGTATGATTATCATATCTATGTTTCAATTATGATTTGTTATCTCTGCGATATACATCCATATGTATAATCTATGTCCAATTATACCCTTTAAATTATTGTGACATATGTACCTTGTATCTAGTAGGAGTTTCAACTGAAGACACATAGGTAAAGTGAAATATATGACTTTTTTAATTGGGAAAGGGTACCACAGCTCTATAGGTTTAGTACTACAATAGGAGAGAATTTATTATACATAAATATTTTCTTGTCAAGTACACTATAGTATACGTGGCATTTTTAGGGGAACATGTGACTCTGGGTTGTGCCTTCATGGAGAAGGAGGTTTTAGCTCCACATACCTTACTTCGGGATTTTCTCTCTTACGCTGTGTCATGGATATACTTAAAAAAATTACTTATATATAATGTAACATCATGAAAATAGTATAATATGCAAAGTAAGTCACGATACGCAATAATATCTCAAAAGCTACAAGTTCATTAAATAGGATAAATAAATAGTGTATCGCTACACCCTTTCTTCCCTGATTCCCAAAAAAGATTATGACTCTTAAATATGGTTAATACTACAACCTACATAATTATATCATGATGTACACCCCCCGTACATATCCAAAACAATGATATAAACTTGTACTCTCAGTTTTCAAGTATCGTCTTGTGAGTTCTCTATTAAATTGCATAAAATGCCTCTTACACTCAGAGATTGTGTTTGGTGAAAATAAATAATGTAATCATATAATAGAAACCAAAATAAGTAGATAAATAACATCTTTGAACCTTATAGGCATTTCAACAAACACTTAATGAGTGACAAGCATGCTAGAGCTAGAAAATCTTATTTTCTACTCCTAGAATTCCAATTTAACAAAACCAACTTGCTGGCTCAATAACCAGTCATACAACGCTCACTTTTTCAACAACACACCAAATAAAAAACTCTTCATACTCCCTCCTCACCAATTACATTAATTAAAATGGCAAAACATGGACTCATGACTTTCTATCACCGTCCCATGAGTCCTTGCCATAAAATACACTTAACTCGACTTGTGGAGTAATATTTATGGAGATAAAAAGGATACATACCTTAATTACTTAGAAATAATCCCTATAAGTTTTTTCTTCCAAATAAAAACCTTGCCCTTCAATATAAATCTTAGTTTAGCATGTTTCCATTATCTAGGATAAGAAATATACTTGATTCTTGAAGGAATTTTCTTACCTTTTCTAGGGAGATATGGAGAAGAGAAAGGTTAGGAAAGCACTCAATAGTAGACCCTTTTATGTTTAGAGTGGTATGTGAATGAAATCCCTAAGTTACAATGTATAAAAGGGTGTTCTAGATGACTTTTCCCAAGTTGGCACGTGTCCAATATTGCTTGGGTAGTGCATATATCTATATAAACATACATATATCTTTACTCTGAAGTCGTATTTATAAGAGGTTTATTTCGTTAAAACTAGAATTAAATATTATTTAATAGGCCATGGGATTTCTAAATCTAATATTTTAGGAGATATAACCATTACAAGTCAAACTACATTCAATCTTATTTGTTGTATTCCATCATGATGAACCCTTAGAAATTAACTTATGTTCTAAGGGTCCAATTGGACTATAACTTTGTTTATGAATTCAAATGCTTAATGTAAGTCTATGCTGGTAAATTAACCAGTTACAACCTTATCCTGTTAATTTATAGGCTCCCATGACCCCCATATGAACATTAAGTTATGGGGTGTTACATCATCCCCCTTGTTGGGCTCATTCATCCTCGAATGAGGCCACAAGTCAAAACTATTTTAACTCTATTATTTTTCAAAAATTCTTGCAGAATTTCCCCTGTAAAAGTTCCTATCCAAAATCTGTAAGATAACAAGAATACATACAATATGCTTCACAGAAGGTCGCAATCGAATAATATTAAGATGTGTTTACATTAAAAAACATAGATAAATGCTATCTCACTAAATCAAATGTACAATTAAAAAACCATATCTAAGAAGCCTCAAAAGTGTATGTTCCTAAAATCTGATAACCATTTCGATAAAGTCCCCAACATATATATTACAAATTATGTACATATAACCAAAACATGAGACCTCAACATCTGATTGCTCTAGGTGGAGGTGGAGCTTACCAACTAATTAACTGGGAGGCTTTAGCCTACAGTGGATGTCTGCTCTCTTGAGTACCTGAGGTTGTATTTCTAAAAATGCAGTTCCCCCGAGAATAGGGATGTTAGTACATATAAAACATGTACTAGTATGTAAATTTAATAACCCTCATGGTCATTTATGAGAATTATGTGACTTTGTATTCTAGAGCTTTCTAGTAGCTTCCCCAAGTCATTTATGACTTGCTGGGGTTGGTAGTCCGGTTCCTTGGGTGCTCGGTTGATATTTATATCACTTTGCCTATTTTAGAGCCTAAAACTAAGTACTCGTTGACTTTAGTAAAATTTCCTTCAATACGAGCTCAGAATCATATTCTAACAGTTCTGTTAGCTTTAGAATGGAAAATAAAGTCTAAATGGACCTTAAGTTTGTGTTTCAGGGTTTTTGTTTTGAGTTTGTGCCAAATTGTGGATTTTTAGTTCATTTAAGGCTTAATTTTGGAGCTTCGGTGGTATTTCTATGTTCGGAGTGTCAAAATGGGTGATCTTAGGCTAGTTTGATCCTTGGTATGCTTCTCGAGGTGTCTGTACTCATTTCATGTTTGTTTATGGAAAGTTGGAATTTTTTTCTAAATGGCTAAATCTTGATTTGTGGGTCATTTTCACTAAAAGATCTCCGATGTCTATTTTATCAATTTCTTTTGGTTTGGAACTTGGTTTTCATGCAATATGCATAATTTATTTTCCAAAATTGGACTCCATTTTATTTTTGAACCCCTTGTTGAAAATTCAGAAATAGTTGTGTTACTGGTGTAGTCACAGATTGCCCCAACGATGGGTAGGGTCGCACCAGCGAGGTCGCCACAATGACTTTGGTGTCTCTGCCTCAGGGACCATCGCCCCAGCGAGCTTGGGTTTTTCCCAGTGAGGGAAGTTCTAGGGACACAGAGTTACCCCAGTGACCCTGCCCCGACAACCCTAAAAATTCTGCCCCTATGGAAATTGCAAAGGTTATACATAACTACAACCCTTCAGTTCATTTCGTTCATAAATATATTTTTCATCTTGTCTCCCAATTCCCATCGTAAAACCCTATGGAAAACTCATCAAGTATTGTAGGAAAGGTACCAAAGATTTCCCTCGTATTTCCCCACTTTCAGTAAGTCTTCCTACTTGTTAGTTTCATAAAATTTAGTTTCCTCCATTGATGACCAAACTAAGAAAAACCTTAGGATATCTGATTATATCCGAGTTTAATGAATTTATCCTAGTTCATTGAGTTATACTACCTTGTAGTAATTTTTCCTTCGTTGAATTCCTCATTTAATTACGTAAAGTATGTATCTTTGCCCCTTGTTAACTAAATCTATCCGGGCTGATTTGAAGCCCTTTTATTTTCAAATTGTGCTACTCTTTTGAGCACAGGTTCCTGGTATTGCTAGGGACCCCTTGGTTAAGTTTGTTTTTTGATTTTGTGGTGGGGCCCGCAAGCCCATTTTAGGCTCAATCCGGAGCTTAGTGTAATTTATATCATTAGATCATATTGACCCCTAGATTGTTATTCATAAGTTTTAAAGTCGTTGGAGATCATTTGATATTAGTCGTAGTAACATCTGGGTTTGTAACACATTATTTGTCCTATAACAGGTAGGCTCTGTGGGGAAATTTATAGGTATATACCTTTGATAATTGTACTAAATAGAATTCGTGGGCTGGGTTTTATAGGTTGTTGCCGTGTACTTGTGCCACTTCTTCATTCCATTGCCCATTTGTTCTCTATGTTGCTGTTCCATGATGTACTATTTGCTTCTGTGATCTTACTTTATTGTATTTCGTTGGTTACTGTTTCTATTATTGTTATATGCCTAGTGAGCCCTCGAAGCCTACTCAGTACAGGTTGCTTCACGACTTGTACTCATACTACACTTGTTCCCTTGGTGCAAATCCTAGTTCTAGTGGTCGATGTTGATTATGGTTTGTGTTTTGTGCTGGTTGCTTATTACTTTAGAGATTTAGGGTGAGTTTGTCGTCCATATATTCCTTCTTCTCTTCATATTTGGATTGGTCTCCTTGTATTTTCGGAGATCCATTTATATTAGACTTTTGGTTTATGTTCTGTTCTTAGAGGTTCTATTTTGATACACTGATACTAGGTTTTAGGAAATCAATCGACTCTTTATAATTCCACTACATTGAGTATATTTACTTTCCTTTATATTTATTTACTATACTTGTTATTTATGATATTGATGTAGTAGCCCTATGTTTTGGCTTTGGACTACAGGGTTTGTTCTCCTACTGGTGGTATAGTAGGTACCATCATGATCTAAGAAATTGTCTTGTGAAAAATTAGTATCAGAGCCCTAGATTCTTCGGTGTCAGTGTACAGAAAAAGTATCTTGTAAAGTGATACAGATCAACATGGAGATGTTCGTGGCTTATCTTCGAGAGGCTATAGTGATATTTAGGAAAGTAACTCCTTTTTTTGAATCCTGTGTCGTGCATACATCCTTGATGATTTCTTGAAAGTTCTCACTCATTGTCATCAGTATTTCGCAGATGCCTTGTACCCGTTCATCAGTAGCTAAGAAGCCATCCAGAACTCCTGCCAGAGCACCTATGGAAGTACCTATCCTGCTACTACTTTTGACACTCAAACAGTGCCTGCAACACCAGTTTCAGCACCTGCTGGAACACCAGTTTCAGCACCTGCTGGAACACCAGTTTCAGCACCTACTACAACACTTATTGAAACACCTCCTTCAGATATCCATAACATCTTGTAGCAGTTGCTCAGTGCCTATGGTGGTCCCTCTACCGATGGGATTAGACAGTTATTCCTATACCACAACCTACAATTGCAGTTCCTTCGATGCAACCAATTTTGCCTATTGCTCCAACAGATATTCCTGCACCTGCACAGGTCCTTCTGGTACCAGTTGTTGCTCCTACAATTGAGCAGCAAAAAACTATGACAGATTCGGAGTAGAAGATCCTAACTAGATTTCTAAGATTGGATCCCCCTCGGTTCACTAGAGTCCTGGGGGAAGATGCATATGAGTTCATTGTTGAGTGCAAGGAGAAGTTGAGTAACCTTGGCATTTTAAAGGCCCACGGTATAGCTTTCACCACCTGTCAGATGTGTGATACAACTAAGTAGTGGTGGAGGGATTTTGTTGTATGCAGACCAGCAGGTTCACCTCATCCGACTTGGATAAAGTTTTATGAGGTTTTTATTAAAAAGTCTATATCAAGAACGAGCGAGGGCACTTGAGGAAGGAGTTTAGGAAGATTGAGCAGCGATCGATGTCGGTGGTGGAGTATGAGGCTCAATTCGACTAGTTTTCAGTTTATGGCATGAAGTTTATGCCTACTGAGGCAGAGAGAGTTCACAGATTTTTTATGGGTTGAGAGATAGGCTTCATGAGGCCATGACTTTCCTAGTATATGATGGTCATTTATTTCAGGCCGTGGTAGATCATGCTAACTCTATGGAGGCTCTCTATCGTGAGTCGCATCAGCGCATTGAGAAGAGGCAGAGGCATCAGGGAGGATATAGGGGGTCCCTTTCTAGGGGTCTGGTCGGTTTCATCATGCACAAGGTCAGTCCAGGAGGCTAGTAAAGGCTTTATTACAGGTTTTATTACCTCCTCCAGATTAGATTTCTCAGGGATCTAGATCTTCTCAGCGTGGTCCTAGATGGTTTCTAGCAGAGGTTCCTGATAGAGTAGACCATTAGGGCCATGTTTTGAGTGTGGAATTATAGGTCACTATTTCAGAGCTTGTCCTAAAAGGGACACTATTCAGCTTGTTCCTCAGTCTGTACAACCTTTGAGGTTAGTACCTCCTCCGGCTAGAGGTGGGGCATAGGGTGGTTATCATGGTGGTGGACAGCATGGTAGGGTGGTGGTTGTGGTAACATTTCTCATAACATCGATTGCCAACTATATGCTATTCTATCCAATCCAGAGGCAGAAGCCTCAGATGTTGTTATTGCAGGTTTGATTTTTATGTGTTCTTGTAATGACCCTCATGGTCATTTATGATAAATACTCAATTTTTTCATTCTAAAGCATTTCAGTAGTTTCCCCAAGTCATTTATGACTTGCTAATACCACTAGTTCGTTTCCTTGGCGGCTTGGTTGAGAAATATCTCAAATTACCTATTTTAGAGCCTAAAACTAAGTACTCGTTTACCAAAGTCAACATTCTTCTAATACGAGCTCGAAATTAAATTTTGATAGTTCTGTTAGCTCCAAAATGCCAAACAAAGTCCAAATTGAACTTAATTTCGTGTTTTAGAGTTTCAGTTTTCAGTTTGTGTACATTTGTGGATTTCAGTTAAGTTTAAGGCATAATTTGGAGCATGGGTGGTATTTTGGTGTTCGGAGTGTTGGATCAGAATTCTAACGCTTCTATCAGCTATGGAATGGTGAACATAGGCTAGGTTGACCATTGATGTGCTTCCTAATGTGTTCATTCTTGATTTTAGTTTGTTGGTAGAAAGTTGGAAATTTACTCGTTTTGACTAAGTCTTGGTTGGGGGTCATTTTTGGTTAAACAACCTCTGATGTCAATTATGTTGATTCTATTAAGTCTAGAATGTGTTTTCACATGAAATACATAATTGGTTTGTAAAAATTGAACTCCATTTCAATTTTGAAACCTCGGTTGAAATTTAGAAAATTGATGTTTTTGCTGGTGCAGCTTTGATCGATTTATCGACAGGGATCGATAAATCATACTTTCTGCCAATAGATTAGCTAGGTTGATAAATCAGACCAAGTGACCTATAAATCTGTTAGTGAATATACATCAATAATTTTTCTGATTAATCAGTGCCTGTCAGTTGTCATAGGTGCTGATTTATTGGCACTTTTGGTCTGATAAATTTGTACCTGAGCCTTTTATCTTCATATTCCTACCTATTTTTTGGGTATTATTTCATCAATTTTCCCCTCGTTTTTGCTCTAATTTTTTTGTGAATTTCCTTAGAAACTTCTCCAAACTCCGTAGAAAAGTTCCTTGAAGATCTCATACGTCATCCTTACCTACAGTAAGTAATTTCATCCGTTGAATTTTATGAAATTAGAGTTTTTCCTCAATTAATGCTATAGTCATGATTTCTTGGTTACTTTAATTTTATCTGAAGTTGTGTGGTAATTCCTTGCTTTTAGGGCTATTATATATTTTAGTAATGTTTCCTTTTCCGAATTCAACGTACAATTCCATAGAGATTTAATCTTTAGCCCCCTTAAGACTCAATCTTCTCTGAGATATTCAAGGGTCTTTCTTACTTTGATTGTGCTTAATTTTTTTAGTATGAGTTCTTGGTAATGTGGGAACCCTGAGACAAAGTTTATTTTCAATTTCGACAAGAGCGCCCCGCAGGCCCATAGTTGTCCCAATTTTAAGCCAAGTACAAAAATTAGCATAATTTATATGGTTAGACTTTTATTGATATGTGGAATACTATTTTGCAAGTTTTAGAGGAATTAGAGTTCGTTTGATATTAGTCAGAGTAATATTTGTGAGCTTCCAACGCTTTATCGTTGGAAGACAGGTAGGCTCCTTGGGGCTATCTCTGGGTTTATAGCTTTAATAACTGTACTAAATGGCATCCATGTGTTGGGTATTTAGGTGGTTATAATAACCTTATACCATTCTTTCATCCATTTCTCCATTTGATATCTATTTCGGATTTCGAATTAACATGGTGCCTATGACCTAATTTATCTAGTGATACCTATGCAGGGTATAGGTGAGTTGTCAATTTATGTAATATACTTGATGATATGTTGTGCATGAATTATATGAGAGGTTGGTCCATTTGCTCCGTTGAGAGTGTATTGGGGCTAGGCCAGTAACACCACTTGACTATTGAGCCGTGGAGGCTATATAATGATTTTAGTAATAATGACATATAAGGACGTGAATCAATAAATTGTAAAATTCTAATAATAGTATAAGTAAATGACCTCTTAACTGTTTTATACTCGACTGTGTACCAAGCACCCAGTACCACTATTTCTACTTTGTTTAGCCCAGGCTTTATACCCTGACACCGGGAATTATCATTTGACTAATTAATGTTGGGACTTGAACCGACTTAGTTCGATAGTGAGTACAGACACTGGCACTTGATTTTTTCATCGTATGGTAGTGAGTACATCTTTTCAAAACCATCACATACACTGGTTTTGAGGGTTATTAATACAGTTCCCTTGAGGACTTTGGTTATACTATGATATCTAGGCATTGAATGCCATGACTTTTCGATGCTATGGCTTACTGAGACTATTGATATAAGGAATTGAATGCTAGATATTTATACCCTTTGAGGCTTATGGTATGGGATATGAGTGTATAATGACGTTAGAGATTGTATGTGGTGACACACCTCTATGGACCTTTCCTTCGGGCTACAATGATATGGAGGGAGGGTAAAGGATGGAGGTGAGATATATCAATAACACTTAGGGTAGCCTTCCATGGATTTTGCCTATTGGGCCTACCGGTACCGGAGGAGAAATATATGCAAGATTGGTTACTTTAGGTGTGTATTTATTTTTCTACACTTGTTTTCTTTAGTGTACCTGCTGGTAGTATAGTGATGCCTAAGCATGAGCGTGTTTCTGTGTACGTTGTATTTCTTTCTGGCATTTTGACAACATTTATATGCATTACTTTAGTATTGTTATTACTTCTTAGCTGTCTTCATTGGTTACCTGATATTTCGTGTTATGTGCGATACTGTGCATTATGTTATTGTTCATTCATTCACCCCTTACTTGACGTTATCGATATATTGTCCCTATTCTCTCCCTATATTTTTTGACTCTTGATTAATCATTGTTATTATTCCAATAAACTGTTGTAAGGATTTCATGTACGTTTTCTTCCATTTCTTGAAGTCTTGTTATGTGATTAGCTGATATATGTTCTATTTGTTACTTGATTCCTATCTAAGTAACTAGCTCCCATGATGTATTATTTGTTCCTGTGACCCTATTTGTTGTTTTTCATTATTTACTGCTCTTATTAATGCTATGTTCTTAGTGGGCCCTCGAAGCCTACTGGGTACGGGTTGCTTCGGCAACTTGTACTTATACTACACTTTCCATCTATAGATCCGAGTATAGGTGCCTGACCTTGATTCATTGATTGATGTTCGTGTAGATTCTATTGATTATTAGAGACTTAGGGTGAACTTGGCGTCCAACTTTTTCTGCTTATCTTCAATATTAATTTTGATCTCCATGTGTTTTCGGGGATACATTCATATTAGACATTTAATTCCTTATTCTATACTAAGAGGTTTTGTATTACAATGATACCGGGTTTTGGGCATTATTGATTCTTTATACTTCTGCTTCATTTATATCTTATCTATTATACTTATGCTTTCCACTTTTTATGTAGTAGTCCTTTGATTCGGCTTCACACTACATGGTTTGTTCTCCTACTGGTGGTATAGTAGGTGCCATTATGATCCGAGACAACGGGTCGTGAAAAATTAGTATCAGAGCCCTATGTTTGTCGGTGTCAGTATACATAAACAATGTCTAGTAAAGTCCCATGGATCGGCCTGGAGACGTCCATGGCCTATCTTTAGAAGGTGATGATGACATTTAGGAAATAACTTCTCCTCCTTGATTTTGATTCATATGCTTCTTCCCTCAATGTTTCCCTGAAATCTTATTCATTCACCTTCATTCTTTCACAGATGGTACATTTGAGGTCTTCAGTGAGCAAGAGAGAATATTCGATACCAGTA
>JBDJHY010394386.1:0-18212 GCA_039654485.1 Withania somnifera | reverse complement strand
AAGTCAGGAGACCTGGTGTAGCTGCCAAAGTGGTGGACTGAGACTGATTTCAACTCCAACCTTGCCTGCATGAGGGGTAATCCTTCAATATGTGACTAATTTTTCCACACGCAAAGCATCCGTCCTACCTATACATATACTTTCCTAAGGGTTTTTACCATACTTATTACAAGTAGGGTGAGTACACCCCCTGCAATACTACCCTAAGACTAAATGCCAAATGTATTATACCTCCGGTCATGACAAGGCCTGAATGACTTATCTGGACAATGGATACAAAATGATGGCATTGTATACGTTTACAAAAAATTTTAACTAGCTACTACCCCCGGTTTTATGCTGGCTGAACTCTGAGGTTCCGGTCTTGGACCTTTTACTATAGTACTCTTCTTTTATCTTTGTGTTATCTTCCTCAACCTTCTCCGGGTGTACCATGAGTCAATCTATGTCCATGTATCCAATAAACATTAAAACCCTACCCTCCTTCATCAAATAAGGGGTGAGCCTATTACAATAAACTCATCTTACTTCTCATGTTAGCCACCATGTCGGAAGCATATCGACAGCTGAGTAAACTTGAGCCCATACTCTGCCACACTCATACAGCCCTGCTCCATATATAGAAACTCATGAATAATAGCCTCTCTTTTCTCTCAGGGAAATCATTTCCCCAATAAAGTTTCCTCGAACATAGCCCGAAGTAATGACACACCATCATCTTTTTTATTCTTCTTCTTCCACTGTTTAAACCAGATCCTAGCCACGTCCTTAAGCTGATATGCATCCAAGTAAATACTATTTGTGGTAAGATTCTAGGTTCAAGGGAAATAGATTCGTATCGATAAACTAAATGCAAAAATAACAGATATGTGAATTTGAATCTAATCAACCTATCTATGAAGAATCAAAAGAATCCACCTCTGAATCCTAATAGGATCAATTAAAAACAATGAATTTGATAACCAAAAATGAATTGACACGAATCTTACACCCATGAAAGTGTAACTCAATGATGATTAAAATGGATAGTATTTGAACAACCAACCTAGTTATCTAACCCTTAAATACAAGATTGATAGAATGTGAATCCACCTAAGCTATAATCAACTAAGCTATGCAAAGCTACACTTAATTTGAGTAAACTCACAACTCATCCAAAGCTGCCAAAATTGAAAGAGCAAGTACTTATATTGCTCTACTTTTCCATTATTACAATTAGGCCCAAAAGTGACCTAATGTGATAAATTGACCCCTCAAATTTGGGTTATCTTCAATTAAGACCCTCAAATCTTCAATATTCTTCCAAGCTATTTTAAAACTTGATATTGCTTCAATTAGCACCCATGTAGGTACTTTAAAGTCACTTTTGGTGCCTTGAGACCGTCCATAGCTTGAATCATCTTGGTTTGACCTTGACATGTGAGTCTTGTATGATTGGCACTTCGCGATATCATATCATACTCCCCTTGTTGGAAAGTCTTCCTTGAATACAAAAAAATACCTACAATATAAAACACAACACAAACCTTAACTCTTCTCATGGTATGAGGGTTAGAACACGGGTTAGTATCAACAATGGCATCACCAAGGCAATCCAACACAACGGGTTAGTATCAACAATGGCATCATCAAGGCAATCCAACACAATAGGAAACCAAGAAGTCTCTATTAGCAAAAAAAAAAAGGGACCAAGGTGTAAAATACGGACAACATACTCGAAAGTTAACCAAACTATCAAGATTACTAAGTATTTAAACTACACAATGCAAACTTGAAAAACATAATCAATCCATACCTTATGAAGCTATGTAAACCCCCAATAAGAATCACAAGACTCAAAGTGATCTCCGGGTTCAAGGGAAGAATGCCCATGCATTTGAATTAAGCACATAAGCACTAGGCATCAAAATTGTACTACCTCTATAAATAGGATCTCCACATGCGCATGGACAACATCAAAACCCAAGAGGTAGTAAGGATAAGTAGCAAGTCTATGCTCACAAGGTATAAGGTCATTGAAAGAAACAACGTCAAGTAGGAACACACCATACTCTACCATTTTTACACATAATGAATAAGCATTAACAACCATGATATCATCATATGAAAAAAGATATTATAGAAATGCACTCATTACATACACTTCAAGATTTGACTCTAAAGTCTCAACTTGCCTATCCACAAGAGGGTGACAAGGAGTAAGAAATAAGGATTGGGTACCCATTGCACCCCATGGACTCATCCTCACATCAATAACTTTGGCACCCAAAAAGTAGACATCATACACCTTAAGCACATTGTGAACAAATATAGAAATTTGGGATGCATCCACAATCACATAGTAGGTTGCATGATAACATAATCTCAACAAATGACCTACAATGCTAATGAGTGAAACATGATACCAAACATTATCAATGATAGGAAGAAATGGATACTTACCTTGGGAATAAGATCTAAGACTTAGCCAATGACCACCCATGAACTCTCCAAAGGTCCCTTTCCACCTATACACACCAAGAGGCTTGATCCACTTGCTTCATATTAAGAGTTCCCATAATAGGTGACTCCTCCATTTTGATCTTTGGGCTAGATACTCCAACCCTTTCAACCCAAGAAGGTTTAAACTCCCCTGTTACAGTTGAACTTCCTTCAACTTCTCCAAGTGTGCAATCTGAAGAAAAGAATCCCACTTGGATTGGAATCTCATATTTGTGAGGTACTTCCTTTGAGTCCTCTTGGGAATTTTCCACAATGTGTACATTAAAAAAAGAATATACTAGGAAAAATACTAGCATCATGGTTAGATTATGATAAAGGCTCCATTTGGAAAAGTCCCACTTGTTTGTGTTGCTTTCCCTCCTCGATTTGGAAACCCTGTGGCTCATCATTTACGCACAAGTTCTCCCCTTATTCAGATAATCCTATACACCTTTGCACTCTCAACTCTTCACTAAGCTTTTTCTCCATGTCTTTTTTATCAAGTGCCTTCCCAATCTCTCTCATAATTCTAAGTCCTTAATCACGCATCGGATGTTTGTGTAGGTTTCAAATCATCCTCTAATTTTCTAACATTCAAGATGGAGGCCTTAACCTCGTGCCTAACCATAGGCTTAGCACCATTACTCCCAACTTCACAATATTTATTGACCTTGCAAGCACAAAAGTCATCACTAAAGGTCACCTTGGACCTCTTGAGAGGGAATTCTTTAGCAGTTTGTCCTTTATAATGGCATCTATAACAACAAATAGAGTAAATTAGGAGGACGGGGTGTACCCAAGTTACCTCTATAAACTTGTTCATCTTCATTTAGCAAGTAGCTAGCTTGACTACCACCTTGGAATAGTGGAAAATTCACTTTGATAACATCCATCTCACGTTCAATTACACCTTTATTTCCATTATGCTCACCTTGAAATCCTTACCTCCTTTTCTCAATACCAAACATATCTCTACTATCGCAACTCCCATGATATCCCTTAATAATCCTACTACTCATGCCATAATAACAATAGCTTTGGAAGGATCTTTCTCTGTTAGACATTTGGGAAAAACTTTGTTTAGGTGTTTGGTATTGGAATTGGTTAGCCATAAAAGATGATTTCTCTTGGAGATGGTACTTTGGTTGTGGAGTTGTTCTTGTGAAATCTTTTCTCACATTAGTCAGGTTTTTCATTTGGAATGTAGCGTTTTGGTATGATTGGAAAAGGTTATGACTAGTACGTGCTACCCTCTTTGCTCCTCTATTCTCTGTCAAATGTCCTATGTCACCTTCTTTCCTTCCATCCAACCCCGTTTTATTTAGACCACACGCTGAATATTAATTGGAATCAACCACTTATTAATACTCTGTGATTGGATTTAGAATTAGAACAAGACGAGGAAGCATTTATACCCTCACCAATCCTATCCATATCACATTCTTCATCACTAGGGTCACATGACAAGAGGAAAGACAAACCATATCTCCCACTGTCTTCATAACCAAGGTGTGAAGTATGAGAACCCTCTCCATTAATGCAATAATCTCCACCAGGTTCTTCTCCTCAGTTTTCATCATCACCATTATCCCTGGAGTAGTAATACTCACTAGCACATAGTTCGTGATCATATGGAATTCCACCTCCATCATTCGACTCATCTTCACACTCATAAGTATCACTAGCATTTTCATAAGGACCATAATAATCCTCATTCAGTTCATTGTCTTACCCAAGAGTTACCATGCTAACAAGAACCATCATAGTCCTCATAAGCCCTACTATCATAGGCATGAGTCTCATGATCACTCTCATAGCTTCCGTCACTACAAGCATGCTACTCATGTCATCTTCACTAAAGCCCACTGCAAAAGCTCAAAACATGAGGTTAGTATTAAAATCCTCACATCACTCATATGTGAACTCACTTTACCTCTATGGAGTTTCTCCCAAAGTTGTTCAAGTACTAGGTCCGTTTACCTCAATTTAAGGTCTTTGTTTCCATGGGTAGAATGGATCTTTGTGACTCTAAAAAATGGTCAAAACAATTGATTCTAACGTACTTGAACCAATAAAGTTCAATGAAGATGTAAAATGGTAAAAGAAAGTTAGAAAGAATTAGCACAAAAAAAAAACGAATACAAAATAACTAGTAGGAATTAGTGGAAGTTAATACTAATTGAGACTAGTTTAGGGGAGATGAAAGAAGAAGAAGGAAACTAGATATCTAAGGTTGGATTTGATCTTACACACTAAGAAAATTTTGATGAACTTGGATGTTTGAGGGCGTCATGACGAAGTGAGGATGGCTCGTCCTTAAAATGGGGTGTCTCATCCAAGGGGGCCATCCCTTAGATTTTCTTCTGGCCCAAACTAGACGGCTTGGTAGCTTTTTGGTGGATGATTCGTCTAGCTTGGGTGTCTCATCTAAGGCTGGTTTGGCTTGTCATCCCTTGCAAAATTCACTTCCCAAATTACTTGACTTTAATGGAATGGATGAAAGGTTTTTCCTAAAGGGGACAATTCGTCTAAGGCTGTTGAATGTCTTCCACCCGTAGCAATAGAAAGTGCCTTCTTTGAAATTTGTTGGATGTATTGGCTGGTGGGAATTGGGCAGCTCGTCCTTAAATGGACAGTTCGTCTGAGTGTTTTATCCCTAAGATTTGGGACGACCTCATCTGAGCTTCTTAAGTCTTGAATTCCCCAATATTTTGGCACTTATTTGTGCCTTTTTACCTCTTGACATGACCAATTATCAATGCCCAAACACAAATTACAACTTTGACATAACACTTGAAGATCAAAAGCCCTTGAAATTCATATTCTTCACAAGAAAAAGTTGAGGAGCACCAAGAACGTTGGATGAATTTCAAAAACCCAACACCACTCAAATGAGCTCAGAATCATACAAAATTTTAATCACTCGCTCCTTCAGTGATATAAATCAATACCCACTAATTTTCAATGCTAAATCAAACCCAGGACTGAAACTCACTTTCATCCTTCTTCAAGTTATGAAGAATACCAACAACAATGGTGGTCTTCAAGCTTGAACTTCCTCAATTCTTACTCAAGCCTTTCCAATTTCGATTCCCAAACTCCTTGAACTATGATAAAAATGTTTCAACCACATAGAAATCTCAAAATCAACAAAATCAAACACAGTTTAAGCTCTAAATTTCGGATCTAAGAATGTAGATGAAGAACAACCCAAAATTTGACACTCAATCAAACCTTCACCAAATCTCCCTAAATTTGAACCCTAAGATCCTCTTTCTAGGGAAAACAATCCCAATAATTTTGGAGCCTCAAATTCAACAAATCAAGCCACAATATGAAGACACAAAATCCAAAAGTTGAAGAACAATGAACAAGCGAAATCCAAAATCCACAACTTACTCAAATCCACTCTGATTTTCATGAAATTTGAAATTTAAGTTCCTTATAGTATGGAAATTGCTTCTAAGTAACTATAAATACTTCACCTTCAACTCCAAATTCCCTAAAGCTTCAATGGCCTTCAACGGTGGAAAATGCAATCAACCCAGAATCAATCCGAATTCAAGATCTGTAACTCAAATTACTAGGAGAATGATTCCTAGTAATAAAAATCAACAAATAAACACGAAATTGACTCAGATTTTGGGATTTTTGAGTTTTTTTTTTTTATGATTTTTGACTTTATGATCCCAGGATTTATCCGGTGGAACGAATACTAGTGTAGGCTCTCATACAAAATGATATGATTCTAGGTTCAAGAGAACTAGATTCATATCAATAAACAAAATAAGAAAATAAAGGATATTTGAATTAGAAGATAATAAATTTATCTACAAAGAATCAAAAGAATCCATCTTTGAATCCTAATATAATCAATTAACAAAAACGAATTTTAGAACCAACAACAAATCGACACGAACAGTGCACCCACAAAAGTGTAACTCAATTATTGATTAAAATAGAAAGTATTCAAACAACAAAGAGATACCCCCACTCCTAGTTATATGACCCTTAACTACGAGATTAATATAATGGGAATCCACCCAAACTATAATCAACTAAGTTATGCTAAGATACTCAATTTGAGTAAACTCATAATTCATCCAAAACTAATGCCAAAACCGAAAAAGAAACTATTTATACTACTCTACTTTTATATTATTATAATTAGGCTCAAAAGTGACCTAAAATAACAAATTGACCCCTCAAGTTTAGGATATCTTCAATCTTAAATTTTCAATCATCTTCCAAACTATATTTCAAACTTTATATTCCTTGAATTGGCACCCATGTAAGTACTTTAAAGTCACGTTTTGTGCCTTCAGGCCGTCAATAGCTTGAATCCTCTCGGTTTGACCTTGACATGTAAGTCTAGCATGATTGGTGCTTCCCGATATCATATCAATATGCTTCACCCGCCTTCATCACCCTAGTTATCCTCTAAACATCTTTAATAAAATTTTAAGGGTCCTCTCCAGCTTAGACCAAAAATACTCAAGCAGATTAAGTCGAAGAAACTCATGAAGCTTAGATGTATAGGGGCACCTTGCTTAACTATTAGTGCATCCCTCTACTGACCAACCTAAGCCATGACTGTCTGAGACAATAGCTGGATGACATTGATGAACTCTACATTGCTGAAATTATCATTTTCATGAGATAGAGGCTAAGCAACAGGTACCTACGGTGCAGCTCGAGGATCCTAATCTTAATTGTTGGCCCTAGCTCCGGCCCTAGTTTGAACACCTTCTCTATGGGGAGGCATAGTCTTCAAATGACTAAAGCATGAATTAGAGAAAGTAGAAATAGATCCCATGACACGACTGAGAATTATGAAAGAAAGAAAATTGTTCCTAAAATGCTTCGTAGCCTTTCTCTTATAAGTGTGATGAACTATAAACTCATAAAAAAGACTATTAAAAGTGGTTTTCAGACATCCTAGGACCCTTTAAAACTTAGGCTCTGATACGAAGTTTGTCATGCCCCTAGTCTACACCCTAGGAAGGTTACCATACTAAGGAACCTAGAAGACTATTAGCTAACCTTGAGTATTTGGAACCACTACTAAAAAATACTAAAACATAAGATGAAGTAATGTATAACCAAAGTGGACAAGAAGAATAATCAAAACTGCATGAACTAAATAAATTCAAATCAAATCTCATAACTAAACACTAAAATCCTTTGTTTGAAAAGCCTCTACCATATATGAATGAACTACCTAGAACAGGTCTCCGGCTTATAAAATAAAATACTAAAAATAAAATAATTTTAATTAAGCAAAGAAATATGGGGACTAATGGACAGACATCAAGGACTTCGATTATGAGGATTCACCACTGTAAGTATGTTGAATGGAGATCGAAAACTATCCATAAGTGTAGGATGGGTGGTCTGAATCTATATTATGAGTGTAGGCAAAAATATGCATCTGGAATATACTAAGTATGCAGCTTGCATAGAAAACAATCTGAATATAAAGTATATGTATAAATATTGGACTGAAGATAATGGAAACTGAAATAGAAAGCAGAAACACATGCAATACTAAGCTAAACTGTATATTGAGAAATTGATAAACTATGCATCAAATATGTAGCCATTAATCAAACTAAAATCTAAAATGGTAAGTTCTAAACCGTACCTAAAAACTATAATTAGAAAATTGAGTTGCAATTACTCATATTTAATTGAAAACATGCTTGAATACTAAACTTCATGAAAATAATGAAAATAGTCATAGTACATTATAAAATTGGCGAGTGACACAACATGCTTATTTATATTGTAAAACTGAAAGCCGAACATGGTGGGAGATTCTCTAAATTGACAAAACTATGTGAGCCTTCTAGAGTTTAGTGTACTACCCCCACACTGAAAGAAGGTATCAAATACTTGCAAAGGTAAGGGACCTAGTAACTGTGGATCCACCAAGCTGAGCCTAATCATGCTAAAAAATCCTATGGTGGCACCGTAGATTTGGGATTAGAATTCTTTGGAACCCGAACCCACTCAGTACTCCCAAGATTGAGATACTAATGCTCATATTATACTAGGATAGATCAGTAATGTTTTAGTTAAGCCTGTATTAATCATATTAAAATAATCTAAGCCTATGATCAATTTGATCCTAAAATACTGAATATGCTACTTTAAGCCTGAAACAGATATTTCATTAAATCTGTGACCAAAAGATCAAAACATACTAAGAGGTGTTATACATAGTATCAAACTAATCCTTTATGCATAATTTAAGCAAAGTGAAACACTAAATGAGACTAGTGAAACATGATTGAACTGAAAATCGATTGAATATGATCATGTAACCATGAGGGAATGCAACTGATAAAATAAATCAATATGAAAAGGACAAATTCTTTCATTAGGAACTAGGTTAAAAACTAAAATCAAGCTTAACTACAAAAATAATCTGGATACTATGTAATAACCATGAAAAATCGGGTCAAAACTTATGAAACATATCTATGATTATGAGAATATCAAATAAAGTTGGCTTTAGAACATGTAACTAAATTTGGGTAAGAACCTTACTTATGGAACTCACAGAATCTTAGCTTGAAAACTTATAAATTGGGCATGAGAGAAAAAGAATCTCTCATAGAATACTCACATACTTGGAGGAAGAAAAATCCTTGACGGAAGCTTGAATTTGAGCTCTTGGAGATGAACATTTTCTCCTAAACCTTGAGAGAGTTTTTCTTCTATGTTCAGAACTTTGTAAGCGTTACAAGTAGAGTGAGGGGTTTTGGGGCTAATCCCTCTTGATTTTATCACTTAGGATTTAAAACTATGTAGTATAGAACTTTTATTGGTTGGAAAATTACCTACGTGCCCTTAAAAATAAATTAGAAAAAATATTTTCCCTAGTAGAACACCTCATGGCGCGAGGTCATTCAATGACCTTCCAAAACATTCATTGTGGCGCAAGGTTTATTTGGTGCATTAAAACTCATTTTGCAGTATCCTTATCTCGGCAAAAATTTTGACTAAACACTTATGCATACACTGTAATTTTTTTATACAATATATGGGTCTGAATACTCATTTCTGGAGCTCTAAAGAGCTGGGAAAATAAGGAGAAAATTATTAAGAATAACCTCTCAGGTATTACAACCCTAGGAAAGACACGTCTCTAAGGACCTCGAGAGACCCTCAGCTAATCTTAAGTATCTGGCGCCATTACTAAATAATAGTAGCAACATGTGTTGAAGATACATAAACAAAGAGGACAAGAAGAACAATCAAAATTGCATGAACTAAAAAAAAGTAGAATCAAATCCCAAAACTGAAAACTAAAATACTTTGTCTAAAAAGCCTTTACCATATAAGACCGTACTGGATAGAATAAATCTTTAGTTCATAAAAGAAAGTGTTGAAAACTAAATAATTTGAAAGAAGCGAAGAAATCATGGGACTGCTGGAAAAACATTAAAGCCCTAAAATCATGAGGATTCACTATTGTAGGAATGCTGAATAGAGATCCAAAACTACCCACAAGCGTGGAACAGATGACCTGAATCCACATTGAGTTTAGGAAAAAAGAATGTTGATTATGCTCAAATATACTTCAAAACCAATCTAAAAGTGTCTGCAAATGTTTTCAAAGTATAATTATCCACCAAAGATTTAGGGTCGAATTCACAAGAAACAATTATATGTGAGGCAATCGAGTAAGAGAGAAAACTAAAGTGAACCTCTAAAAATTGAACAGATAGTACAATGTTTGGGGGTTAAAGAAAGATAAAAAGGGGTCAAATGTAAAATAAGAACACGAATTGATCAATGGCATCATAATGCAAAGATAACAAGAAACCAAACGAGGGAATTAATTCATCCATGATCCATGGTAGTTAATTACATACTCATCAATCAATCTTGAAGTTCGGGTTTAGCCTTGCATTCTAAAGTATTCAATAGTTTCTCTCGAACACTAGTGAATCTTTCTTAGCATTGTTCTCTCAAACTAACCTACGGACTACGACAATCAAACCAAGTCTAGGATATAATAGGACTTCAATATCTCTAGCCAAAACCCATAACATAGAATTCAAAACTCTAAATCGTGCTAAATTTGTCTTCCTAACTCTAATTAACTTCAAGCTCAATTAAAGTAAATAGGAATGTCCAAGGATTAGCTACTCCCTTTAGAATTCAATTCAACAACAAGATAAATTTAGAACCGCGAAACTCAATTATTAATCAATAAATACTAAATTAACACCAAATCATACAATGATACTAAAACCCAAAATTCAAATCCAAATATTGTATCAATTAGGAATATAAAAATTAAATAAGGATCAAGCTCTACACACTGAAAATAAACAATTAAAACTAGGGAAAAAGAGACATGTAAGGGATCTAACAATATAAATCACCAAATCTTCAACCCAAAGTGTACGTGGATGGTTGCAAGATCTCTCTTTGTTGTAATATAAGCCAAAGATGCTCTCAAAGACGAGCTTGGTATGTTTTATGCAGATTTGGGATCCAAAAGTGTGAAATTCCACTTCTACCCAGGTGTTTGCTAGTCCCTCGTTAGTGCTATCGCATCAAAATGGCATGTTCGCTCTAATTAGTGAATTTCAAGTTCTGGATCTATCACGTTTTTATAGCACATTTGCGCTAATTTTTGTTTTCCCAACTTGGCGTATTTGCGCTTGTCTGCCAATTTTTGAAATCTGTAAGATTGTGTAATAATAGCACGATCGCGCTTCAGTTCCAGATTTCCAAGTACAGCAGCTTTTTTCTCTATTTTTAGTCATTTTCCTCCATAGTGCTTCTTCATCATAAAGACATGAAATTTATCAATTTACAACATAGAATAAGCTCATATGATGATGAAACACTATAAAAGAACAACAAAAAAGACTATGATGAGTGATAATTTCATCACTGATCAACATACCCAACTTAAATCATTGTTTGTTCTCAACCAAACAACATCAAACATAAGACGAGGACAATTGCGCACTCAACAAATATGGCTTTGGTTGACACTAACAAGTAGTACACTATTCGCACTCATTTTACAAAACTCCCTCAATTTCAAAAATTAATTTTCAAGCATGCATTGAGAATATCAAAATAATCAAGTACAACAACTACTCAAGATATGACTGAAGGTTATTAATACTCGAAGCATACACTTTTGTCTTATGTCATGATTTGTCAATATCACTAATCTATCATAATTTAGATGCCTTCAGAAAAACGAAAGTCCCAGAATACTCCAGGTATTTACAAAAACACAAGGTACGAATATGCAAGACTCACACTCAACAAAAGAATTTCAAATGCAACAAGTACTACACCATAAGCTTGCCCTTATTTTCTTTTACCAATAACTCAAAAGTTTCCGGTTTGAGATCACACAAGGATTTTTTAAAATCTTGTAATGTAGGCTTTGGCATGGGCAACATACGAATTTAACATAATAGTAATTACACCCTCCTTGAATACTACACAACATTTTTCATTTGTTTACCAAACCTTGATCACTTTTTCTTTTCATCCGTTTCATAATCCACCAAACATTATTGTTTTTCACACTACCTTCCCTATTTATTAACAACTCATTCTTTTATTTTATTTTATTTTCCTTCTCCTTTTCTTTATCAATTTCTTTTTTTTCTTTTTTTTTTAATTAGCTTTTGCAACTCTTCCTTTGACTTTTTCTTTTCTAAGCACTTACAATGCCATCACACACATCCTCCAACTCACCCACACCCCTAACTTAGGCTAAAAGCCTAAGTTATCAATTTTAGTATTCAAGGAGGGATGGATTCAAAAGAGGAATTGATTCAAGAATGGATTAAGGCTTGTAATGCGGTTGTCAAGAAAAAGTTGTAAAGATCAAAAGGGGTAAATATGGATAAAACATAATGCAATGGTCGGATTTTAAGCTCAAACGGTTTTAAGAATATCACAAAGGAGGCCTAAGGTTATTTCTCCCACCAAAATCAATTAAGACTAGTATTAAAAGACTAATCGGGCAAGTTCTAGATAACACAAGTAACAAAAGAATAAATGACAAAAAAGTCACCACACATGACACACAAATTGTTCAAGATGGATCAATCTTCTTTCTAAATGAGACAAAAAGATATATAAATCACTACTAGTAAATACAAAAATCACACAAATAGTCAGAGTGTTGTTCCAAAATTATTTTAATCCAATAAACTCATTTTTATTAAAATCCCAAAACTATTTTAAAGGGCATGTACATTATGCAGAGCAACTAACTTTATTAGTGTCAACCAAGCCAATGCACATTTACGCACACCATCCCACGACGACTCTATATACAAAAACAATTATTATGACTTTTTTCCTTAAGAAGGTCGTCACTGACTCCATCATCAGGAAAAGTCACATAGCAATCAATTTATACAAATTTAGTAAACTTAATCAAAAAGAAACAAATAAAACAAACAACTAATCCAATGAATTATTAAAGTAAGCTCTAATTTATATCAACAAAAAAATCAAGCGCGACAAGGGAAAAAATCAAATCCAACATCTAAATAAAAAAAACTACTACATAGCAAAAGTAACCCCCCCCCTCCCCAAACTTAAAACGGTACAATGTCCTCACTGTAAATAAAAAATATAAACATAAAGCAAGTTTGAGGGGCTCCCTAAAAAGTACAGTATAGTGGCTACTAAAGAGGACTATTCGCTCCATCATGATCTCCCTCAACTAGGGAATCATCATCCTCCAACTCTTCAGCATCATAAACTGAGCAAAAAAATCTTTTTTCTCTTCCACATCATGTTCAGCATCTTATCACACACCTTGTCCCTCTTCTTTTGTTCTTCCATCTCTTTAGTGATCTTTTTCAGCCTCTTTTCCTCCACCATGTACCACTTTTCTGAATTTTTTGTCCTTCTTCAATCATCTCCTGATGAGAAACAATGTCAGTCATGGTGGGTGAAATATCAATCACCCTATAAGAAAATTCTGATGCTAGGTCACGAACCAAAGCATGCACTCCAGCTATCTGAGCCAAGAGGTGTCTGAATGTCTTAGGCATGTCAAGCTTGGCATGATGTCTCTAGCTGAAATCAGGATCAGTATTGGCAGTGGCAGGCTCTATGTGGACTAACTCTGGATCATCGGTTGTTGTTCCTCCGAAAGTCGACCTAGACTCTAGCTTTTTCTTCTTAAGTGCTAACCCAAGCATGTCTTCCTCAATGGGTAGACGGGGTTGTTTGGCTCAATCCAATCATCATCGGCATCAGATTTGATCCTTTCTTCCTGACAGAGCCCTGTAATCAAGAAGGAAACCAAATGGAACCATTCCTACTCCTGACATAGTTCTTGATCTCCCATAGAATCAAGAATCCCACATTCACAGGCATTTCTTCGATCATAACAGCTATAGTATATGTCTTGTATGGTGGGACCTCAGTCTTATGTCTACACGGCTGAACTCTACTGCAAATTATTGATAGCCAATTTCTTTCCTCTGCTGAGAAGGAATGTGAATGAATCTTTTCTCACAGACTACCCATATGGGAGGTTCTTGGATCAGGCATACCACAGATATAACCCATGACCTATGCTCTTCTTCTCGCTGAACAAGGTTGTGTTATTATTATCCAGCCCATAATAGTGGTTTATTTCTTTGGTCCCATGCTGAATGTTTACCCCTGAACAATGATCACAGGGTTTTTAAAGTAAATCTCCAATGCATTTGTATAGAATTCACGAACAACAATCTCATTTGCCTTGCACAAAGTGGTTATGAAGCAGTTCCATTTTGATTAGAACAGCTTTACATAGAACTCGAGCAACCTTTGCTCTACATTTTCCATGGAGATCCCTCTTTTTGGGAATAACTTGCTCGTCTCTAAATCTGATGCATACCTCCTAGAACACTTGAGGAAGCGAACATAGTCGCATCATATATCTCTTCTTCAAAAATTTGTTTGTTTTGCTCCTCCAAGTCGGATGCGTATCCACTTATTTTATCTCAAAAGTACCTACAAAATGATTATCAATGTAAGATCTAGGTACCAACATGTAAAATATTGTATAGCAAGTGCATTGAGCCAAACAAATAATTTAAAAAGTAGACACCCAACTTTAGGCAAAGCTGTTGGTTTTGTACAGTTACTGTATTAAGCGCGACCGCACTCATCCACCACGATCACCCCATTTTATTTCTTAACTTAGTGTGATCGCACTAGATCGCCATGATCTCGATTATTAAAATCATAAAATAGCATGATCGCACTGGAGTAGCGCGAATGTAGCTGAACAGTTTGGGTCTTCTTCTTCCCTCGACCAGCACCTCTTTTACAGCAACCAAAACTCAAAATTTAACCAATATTTCATTGGGATTACTGAACAATTAAACAAGGGGGGGAGGTGTCTCATTAAATTGTCTATTTCACACAACCCACTACCCAAATCCACAAACTTTAAAGTTGTAGGGTTATGGGTACTCAAGACTTCCCCAAGTTTTCCACCTTGGAAAGATTTAAAAAAACCCACAACTTCTTGATAACACAAAATGGAAGAAAAAGAACTTGGGGTCAACCAACACAAGGACCCCTATTTAAAAATTCTAAAATAATTTAGGCATAAAAGATACGCGAAAATAGAAGGACTTACTTGATAAAGAGTATGGAAGGAATGAGTTCTAGCAATGGAATATCTGATGATCTTTGGACGAAAATGGGAGAAAATGATGTGTTTTAAGGAAGAATGTGAGAAACAGCTGAACTGCTTCAGTTTTAAGGAAAATCATCATAGCGCGATTGCACTAGCCAACTGCGATAGCGATTTTTCATCTTTTTTTATAATTAGTGTGATCGCGTTGCTTTACTGCAGTCACTCTAGATGAACTTTTTAGTTCTCCAGTGATTCTTTCCAGCTTTCTTTACAAGTTGGTAGCCACGAATTGGGTCCGCAATAGAGCATTTTTTACCACCGTGTTGAGCATAAAACATCTAACCAGTTGATTCTTCTTCAGTATGGCTCAAACTTCATGGATTAGTCAAAATTAAAACATTGTACTACTTAAAAACTACAAAAATGCAACGAAAAATAAAAAACTAAGAAAAAAACAAAAAGTCAAATTTAACATCCTCTATTTACCACTTCGAAGACTTGAAACTTCGTACCAACTTTTATACAATTTTACAATAATCCCCATATGAAGGTGGTGGATATGAGCAGAGGCCAACAGCAAAGTATCAGGCCAACACCAAAGTATCACATTTTGCACTTCTTGGCCTTTAGGGGGACATATTCTGCCTCCTTGGAATCGGAAACTTCAAAATGAACACATCTTGTTCCATTTTTCTCAATTTCTCTAATGACTCGAATTTATTATTGTCATTAACATTCGCCAAGAACAATGTTGAAAAATGAGTTGAACGTGAGCGAAGATGTGTCAACTCCAAAGATGCTTCATTCTTATCCAACTTCCCTGGGGATGAACTAGAGTCTTCAATCTAGATTCGTTCGACAATTTTTCACAACTCTAGTATCAACCCTTCAATTTAGGCAATTTGTATGATATTTGAATTCAATGGCTTTCAGAGTTCCATTATTTCCTTTAGATCAACTAAGACTCCATCCTCCATAGAAAATAACTCAATTTCAAAACTCTTCATCCTTTAGTGGAACAAGCCATACATTTCAATACGTAACCTCAAGTAATCCTCCAAAGTGAAAGTATCGAATTCAAGTTGTGCAATCCCTTGGCATAATTTCAAATGCTTTATCAAAGCCTTACATCATTCGTAATGCGCACTCATGAACATGAATAACGACTTAAATGCTTGAAATTGTGCCATTAACCAATCTTGGTTTTCATTATGCATTCTCTCACCCATTGTTTCTTATGACATAGGATATGCCATGAGTCTACACTTAATAGCTTGGACAATGAAGATTGCAACCACCAAACACACTTTCTAGGTAAAGATGCTGAATCAAACAAATCAAAAATAAAAATTTACCTATACATGAAATAGACAAAACTATGAACAACTATGAACAAGTTCAAATCAAAGCAACTACGCTCTATTTTCCAAACTAACTCAATATGCTAAATTATTCCCCGGCAGTGGCGCACCATTTTTTATAACACTCAATTACACTCCCAAACCAATCTAAAAGTGTATGTGGACATTGTTAAAGTATAATTACCCAAAAAAGAGTCAGGGTCAAATCCACGAGAAATAATTATACATCAGGCAAACGAATAAGAGCAGAAACTAAAGTACAACCACTAAAACTTGAACAGATAGTACAAGTTTTGGGAGGGGTTAAAGTAAGATAAAAAGGTGTCAAATATTAAATATGAACAAGAGTTGATCAATGGCGTCACAACGCAAAGATAACAAGAAACCAAATTAGGGAATTAATTCATCCACAATCCATGGTAATTAATTACATACTCATCAATCAAGCATGAAGTTTGGGGTTTATCCTTAGATTCTAAAGTATTCACTAATTTCTCTCGAACACTAGTGAATGTTTCTTAGCATTGTTCTCTCGAACTAACCTAAGGACTATGACAATCAAACCAAGTCTAGGCTACACTAGGACTTCACTATCTCTAGCCAAAACCTATAAGATAGAATTCAAAACTCTAAATCATGCTAAATTTATCTTACCAACTCTATTTAACTCTCTCAATCGAAATTAAAGTAAATGGGCATGTCCAAGGGTTATCAACTCCCTTTAGAATTCAATTCAACAACAAGATAAATTTAGACCTAAGAGATTCAATTAGTAATCAACAAATACTAAGATAACACCTAACCATAAAATTATATTAAAACCCAAAATCCAAATCCAAATATTGTAACAATTATGAATATAAGAGCTAAACAAGGATCAAGTTCTACACACTGAAAATAAACAATTAAAACTAGGAAAGAAGAAATGGGTAAGGTATTTAATAATACCAATCACCAAATTTTCAACCTAAAGTGTACGTGGATGGTTGCAAGCGCTCTCTTTATTGTAATATAAGCCAAAGGCTACCAAATATGCTCTCAAGGACTAGCTTGGTATGTTTTATGCAGAGTTGGGATCCAAAAGTGTGAAATTCCTTTTCGGCCTAGGTGTTTGCAAGTCCCGCTTTAACACTATTGGGCCAAAGTAGCGTGTCCACTCTAATTGATGAATTTCAGGTTCTGGCGTGATTGTATTTCTCTATCGCATTCGCACTAATTCCCTTTTTCCAACTTGGCGGGCTCGCTCCATAATGGCATATTTGCACTTGTCTGCCTATTTCTACAATTTGCGCGATTATGCTTAAGCTTCAGATTTATAGGTATAGTAGCCTTTTTTCTCTATTTTCAGTCTTTTTCCTCCATAGTGCTTTTTCATTATAAAAACCTAAAATTTATCAATTTGCAACACAGGGTAAGCTCATATGATGATGAAACACTATAAAAGACTAACAAAAAAGACTACAATGAGTGATAATTTCAGCACTCATCATATGCATTCTGAAATATACTGAGTATGTATATATGCATAGACAATAGTCTGAATACAAGTATATATAAAAATGCTAGACTAAAGATAAAGGAAACTAAAATGCAAAACTGAACACATGAAATACTGAGCTAAACTATGAACTGAGAAACTGATATATTATGTGTCAAATTTGTAGCCATAAACCAAACTAAAATTTAGAACTGTAAGTTGTAAACTACAACTGAAATTATAACTA
>JBDJHY010394170.1:0-18214 GCA_039654485.1 Withania somnifera | reverse complement strand
ATCACCAACAACTCATAATGGCCATAGCTAGTCCAAAGCCATCTCTAAAATATCTAAAGGCCTGATCCTTACCTGATAGTGCCCAGACCTCAACAATCTTAGAAATATGGTAGCACCCTAAAGTTTTCCAAACAAATCAACAGTGCGAGGCAAAGGATACTTGTTCTTACCAGTCACTTTGTTCAACTATCTATAATCAATACATATGTGCATAGAACAATCTTTTTTCTTCACAAACAAGGCTGGGAAACCCCAAAGTGACATGTTAGGGCGAATGAAACCCTTTCTAAGAAAGTCCTCTAACTGATATTTCAATTCCTCCAACTTACTAGGAACCATACAGTAAGGAGGAACGGAAATGGGCTTAGTGCTTGGCTCCAAATAAATACCAAAGTCGATATCACTATCAGGAGGGACACTATAGAGGTAAGTCAACAACAAATCCAAAAACTCCCTAACTGCAAGGACTGACCTAAGAAAGAGGGATCACCACTAATATCACACATAAAGAAAAATAAGATAAGCACCCCTTCTTAAACAACTTCTAAGACTGAAGAAAACATATCACCCTATGAGGATACGACCCACATGTAACCTTCAGCTCTACCCTCAAAATACCTGGCATGCATAAGGTAATGGTCTTGGCATCGAAATCTAAAACAATATTTCAGGGGGAAAGCCAATCAATATCAAAAAGGATATTAAAATCTACCATGTCAAGAAATATTATATCTACCAAAGTCTCATACCCCGACAAGACTACCAAACGGGATCGACACACCCGATTCACCACTACGACTCACCCCGCAGGAGTAGACACACAAAGAGGTATAGGAAATGCATTAGATAACATGTCAAAACCGGCAGCAAAGTATGTAGAAACATATGAATTGGTAGATCCTGGATCAAATGGAATAAATGTAGGCCAATCAAAAATTAGGACGATACCTATGATCACAACATCAAAAGACTCAGCCTCAGGCCTCTAGAGAAAGGCATGGAACTACGTGCATCCACTAGTGGGCTGAACTAGAGCACAAACCTGACCTCTACCATTCTATTGTGCACCCCTATTAGTTGGTAAACCTCTACTTATCTTTCCATCTCCTCTACATCTACCTGAAGGTGCTGGAGCTGAAACCAAAGCATGAGTTGTCTGAGAAACCTATGGATTCTACTGTGTCCCTTCTAATACACCATAAGGACACTGTCTTATCATATTCCTCACCTCACCATAAGTGAAAAGTGCTCTAGGAGAAGAATAATGTTGTGAGTACCCCTAAGAAGCTTAATGGAAACCACAATCTGAAACCCTCTAATAAGAGTCAAAATATGGCGGCGCTGGATAGGACACACTCTGAACCACCAGACTAGCCCCAATGTCTACATAGCTTCCTGGAATGGTAATCAATAATGATAATGGTGGACATGATGAAAATAACTACTACCTCAAAATAAGGCACCCGAAAACTCACCTGAAGGGCAGGTCCCTTTTCCCCTATCATCACTGAACTGAACCCTAGACTGCTTCTCAGAACTCTACAGTGTGGCTCCCTCTATTTGGGAGGTAGTGAATACATGAGTCTTGATAGGAGCGATCAACCCCCTCATAAATCTTAGTTATCTTCTCTTGCTCATTTGTCAAGATAGCCAAAGCATGTCTAGGGAACTCATAGAAGTGAGATACATACTCATCAACTATCATAACCTCCTGTCTTAGCTCGTCAAACTGCTTAATTAACCTATCCCTCAAACTACAGGACACATACCTATCCATAAATTCATGAGGAAAGATCTCTGAGGTCTTGGGAGGAGACCCAGCTGGTTAAGAATCCACATAGGAACGCCACCCCATATAATCCACCCCATGTGTCTACACCAACCCAAAAATCTATAGAAGCTCATTGAAAGTAGTAAGAAACTTAAATGGGTCCTCTTTCTACCCTCCCTAAAACTAAGGTGGGTTCAATCTTCTTGAACCTCTTATATTGCCACTGCTTCTTATCCGACATCTCAGCAATGACTATACTTGTAACTCCATCCCTATAATCTAAATCTCATAAAATTAATGTGATATAGGTGGCTACCCCACATGACCCTAAACTATCGGTACATATCCCACTGGAATCTAAACCTTGGGTGGTTGACCCACTTGAACTAGGATCACCAGTGGCTGCCCCACCGAATCCTAAACTCTCAGAATAGCATGCTGATCAGGGGTCACTTACCTAGTCTTAGTCTTTGAACCCTAAGGTGTACCACTCTATGACATACTATCAAGTGCCCAAGAATTCACATCAAGGTATCCTGTAATAAAGCGGTTGCAACATACTCCAAAGGAACTTACTCCTCAGCCCTATCCATCTCTAGATCAGGTGAAACTATTGTGGCTCAACCCTTAACTAGGGATGACCCTACATCTACCTCGGGCTCTACATCATCCCCTAACTTTCACCCTACCCGTTCCTATAGAAGCTTTCTCAGGTATATCCTAGGTCTCATTAACTCTGCCAGTTGAAGCTCAAGTCCTTGCCATCTATCAAACAAAATAAGTAAGGACTCAGCACACGCGAATCAACCACGCTAAATAGAAATGAAAGAATGAAGAGATTTTTTCCAAGAGTTCCATAGCATCTCGAGTATAAGTAATGGACATCTTCATAAGAATATAATAAACTTAGATTATGTATAGTGGGACCTACAAACCTAGGTCTCTGGTAAACTTTTCATGCCACGAAAATCAAGCATGATGGGACCTACGATTATTGGTGATAAAAAATAGTTCCCAGAAGTGTTCCAAACATTGTGGTAAAATATTACTTTGATTCAATTCAAGATTTAATCTGTAGTTTCATTTCTTGAACACCAAGTCCTCTCTTCATTCTACAACTAGTTTACAACTAGTAATTGTTCTACATAGTTGTTGGCTAGTTCTTGTGTCTATATTATTTCATTCCATTTTCTTCACACATTTTTTGTTTTAACAATATCATTGTATTTCTTGGTTCAAGTTCACTCTTATTTTAGTCCATTTAGTGTCCACTAAGATCCACTCTACCATGAAGGCTAGAAGATCATTGATTTGATAAGGCAAGATAAGCTTGGCGAGCACTAAAGATTAGGAGATTACACATACACACAAGAGTGGGTGATCCTTTTATTACTCATGAGTTTGTTGAGTTTTGTTGGTACGATGTCCAACCTAGAAGGAGAAACATCTAATGTCCTTGCAAACTCCTTAATGAAGATTCTGAAACAACTCTCTAAAATGAATAGGAGGATGAGAGGTCTGGAGGAAAGGATGATTAGGGTAGAAAGTAGTGTTAAATAAGATTAACGTCAATAGGTGAGCAAGGATAAATGAAATGGAAGATTGGACAATTCCACAATAATTACCTGGGGTCAATTTCAAATGATGACTTGACCAAATTTAACTCATAGCCAAAGCTTCCAGCAAGAACCAACCTTCCAACACCACAATACCCCAAGACCCTAACATCCTAGAACTTCAATTCCAAATCCCCAACCATTCATCCCTTTTCAAGAGCACCAGACTCTTATACATGACCAAAACCAAAATCAAGTTCCACAATGAAATGCATCTGTTATTGGTTTACATGGATCAATTATGTAACATTGTTTCTTTAGATGGATAAATCATGTAACCTACCCAATAAAATCCCTAAAACTCCTACAAAGACCACTACTATCACAAGCTATTGTACGATGAATAGAACACTGAAGCAGATCTTGATGAAGTATGGGAGCAAAAAGGTAGGAAGTCTACGAAAAGCCTAGAGATGGGAGGAGATCACAAAGTATGGGAGTTTATTAAGTGTAAGTTCCAAAGTGAAAGGATCTTTCTCACCAATAATGTATCGTATGCCCTCCGTATGGTGGGAGTCAAAGAAGAGAGAATGCAAGATCCAAAATGTTTTCGTGATACCTAACTTGAAAGAGTTACTTCCAATGATGGAATTAGAGTACTTAACACCCAACTACTATCAAGAAATTCTACATGTTGCTTCAAGGCCCTAAGGGTGTTGAACTGTGGTATGAAGAGTTTGAAAACTTGATGATCAAGTCTAATATTGAGGAGCAAGTATAATGCACGATGATGTGGTTTATTTCCAATTTAAGGTTTTTGGTATTGAGGCCCATAAAACTCAAACACTATGACACTATAAAATCAGCCTTTTGTAATGCTTTAAAGATAGAGGATGACTTGAACAAAGTGAAGGTATATAAGTATAACGGATCTTCAACTACTCCATGGGGAAGGAATAATAAGGGTAAAAAGTTGAAAAGTTTGAATCCTAAGGAATAAAGTGGTAGTGGTCAATCTACGAAGCCAAAGCCGACTATAAGCAAAGGTGTATAACAAGCCCAAAGAGGGTAATGTTCTAAAGACTAACTTCCCTCGGCCCTCTACTATCTCATACTTCAGATGATAAGGAATGGGGCACATTGATAGTAAGTGCCCTAATAAGAGATCAATTGTCGTATTTCATGATGGGTATAAAATTGATGCTGAAGATGATTGTGAGGATAATAGCAAAGATAAGGGAGATAGAAGTGAGGATGAGAGAGAGTTCAAGGATGATGATGGTAAGAGGATCGAAGAGAGGGTTAAATTTTATTGCATCAAGAAGAGGATTTCATTCAATACACAAGAGTAATATGAGTTGAAAATCAATGTTAATCTTTCTTGTGTGGTAACACGTATCATGGGAGCACTTGCTAAAGAGAAACGTGACCAAAGAGAAAACTTATATCATGTATGGTGTAAGATCTCAGATAAGGTATGTGTGTTGATTGTTGATAATGGTAGCTACACCAATATGGAGAGTGAAACCTTGGTGGACCATTTATAATTCCATACTAAAAAACAACCCAACCCCTACAAGTTACAATGGCTCAATGACGAAATTAAGGTTCTATGAAAAAATATGGTGAACATTAGCATTGGTAGGTATCATCATGAGATCTTATGTAATGTGGTACCGATGTTAGCTTATCATATTGGGGAGACCATGGCAATTTGATAGGGATTTCATGCATTAAGGGTGAAACAACAAGTACTCATTTATTATGAATGGTCGAAAGCATGTAATTGCACCCTTGACTCCCTACCAAGTAAGTGAGGACTATCATATTATGAGAGAAATTCAAGAAAGAGGAAAGGTTGAAAAAGGGGAGAGTGGGACAAAGGGATCCACTAATAGAAAAAAAGGGTAATAACTTGGATAAAATGAAGGGGAAGAGATGAATGATACCCAACCAAAGAAATTGTCTCAATGGTATCGATGAGGACCGTTTTCTAGTGTGCTTCCTCGACACCAATTATTTGTTGAATGCTAAACATAAAACTAGCAATTTCGTAGTATCATTTCTTCTCTTTTGCAGGATTACAAAGCTTTATTTCCAAAAGAAATACCCAAGGGCATGCCACCCTTAAGGGGTATTGAGCATCAAATGGAATTGTCAAAATTTTAATTCGAAGATCCGATCACCAAAAGACCACCCAGGCTCCAAAATGAGCTTTGGATGAACTAAATTTCGATAAAATAACTCAAACATAAAACAAAAACCGCGGGCATGAAATTAAAGTCCACATAGACAAAAGTCGGCATTATGGAGCTAACGAAACTATTGGAATTAGATTCTGAGCACATTTACTAGGAATTCACTCTCAAGTTCCACTATTTTAAGGCTAAGCCTCCAAAACATGAAAACTGAGATAAGTGGCTATGAAACTACTAGGGAACCGACCTAACTATCCCAGTAAGTCATAAAAAACTTGGGGTAGCTATCAGAAAGCTCTAATTACATAAAAATATGATAGGCAAGTAAATGACCAAATGGGTCATTACAAATCCACCACTAAATAGGACTTTTGTCCTAAAAAGTCAAGAAAAGAGTAGTACCTAAATGCTCGAACAAATGTGGATACTGGGTTCGCATATCACACTCTGTCTCCTATGTAGCCTCCTAGACTGGTTGATGTGCTCAATGAACCTTTACTACTAAAATATCCCTGGACCTGAGTTACCTCAAATCCATGTCTATGATAGCCTTTGCCTCCTCAACTGATGTTAAACTAACTATGAACCTGCACAAACTCCTAGCGGACCACATGCGATGGGTCCGGCACATATTGGTAAAGCATTGATACAATGAAAACTAGATGAACTGCAGGTAACTCTACTGGCAATGTAAAACGGTATGCAACCTCTACAACTCTCTGCAAGATCCCGTAAGGCCCAATAAATTAGAGGCTAAGCTTTCCCCACATACCAAACCTCATGATTCCTTTCATGGACGATACCCGAAGGAAAACCAAATTAGTAACACTGAACTCAAGGGGCCAAAGCCTATGATCCAGTAGGACTTCTGCCTACTATGTGCAACCTAAAGTCTATCCTAAATAAGCTTAACTCGGTACACAGTATCATGAAGCTAGTATGAACTCTAGAGTTAAACTTCTCCACCACAAAACCAACAGATAGGCGATCTACACGCCTAATAGATAAAGCCTCAAAAGGTGCCATCTGAGTACTGGAGTAATAACTATTATTATAAGAAAACTCTGTTAATTCCCAACTGCCCCCAAAGTAAAACACATAAGCCTGCAACATATCCTGAAGTACCTGAAATAGTCCTCTCAGACTGCTTATCAGTCTGTAGGTGAAAAGTTGTACTCAATCCTCGGTACCCAACTCCTTTTGAGTCGACCTCCAAAACCTCTAGGTAAATGGCATTCCTCGATCAAATATGATGGAAATAAGCACTTGATGAAGCCTAACCACCTCATGAACGTATAACTCGACTCTTTCTGCACCCTAAGTCAAGTGCGTCAGCAAGAAGAAAGCTGATTTGGTCAATCGATCCATGATGACCCAAATGCAATCATGGTCGTTGGAAGTGTGGGGAAGGTCAGAAACGAAGTCCATAGTGATCCACTCACACTTCCACTCAGGAATAGGGAGTATTTGTAGCTCTCCATCTGGTCTATAGTGGTCGAACTTTATTTTTTGATAGTTCAAGAACCAAGACACTAAGGACACTATAGATCTCCTCATAACCTACCATAAGTAATACTACCTCAGATCATGGTACATCCTTGTGGTACCCTGGGTGAATAGAAAATTGGAGCAATGAGCCTCTTACAACAAAGTTTGAATTAGATCGCAAACTCTCAGAATGTCTAGGCATCCATAAACCAACAACACATCATCAGAATCTATTACAACCTAACTGAAATCACCCAAAAAAACTCTCTCATCTGAACAAAATATAGGTCCTCATACTTGCGCTGTCAAATCTGATCAAACAAAAATAATTTGGACTCAATATGGGAAACAACCCGCTCAGGCACTGAAAGATCTAATCTAACAATTATGTTAGAAAAGAATCAAATGTTCTGAGCCAACGGAAGCTCAAAAATGGAAACTAAGGATAGGCTACCCATACCCACCATCTTTCGACTCAAGGCATCAGCAACTACGTTAGCCTTTCCTGGATGCTAGAGAATGATCAAATCGTAGTCCTTCAAGAGATTAATCTACCTCCACTGTCTCAAGATAAGCTCCTTATGACTCATATTATACTGCTAGATGCGGTGATAAATGAAAATCTGATAATGGACCCCATATAGTAGTGCCTCCATATTTTATGCGCGAACTAGCGCCACTAACTCCAAGTCATGGATAGGTTAGTTGCATGCATGATCCTTCAGCTGCCTCGATGCCTAAGCTGTAACATGGTCCTGCTGCATTAGAACACAACCCAGACCAACACCCAAAGCATCAAAATATACTATATATGGCTGACCCTAAACTAGAAATACAAGAACTGGAGTAGTAGTCAGCAAATCCTTTAACATCAGAAAGTTGGACTCACACTCATTTGGCCACTAAAAGGGCACATCCGTGTCAATTTAGAAAATGAGGCTGAAATAAAGGAGAAACTCTAAATGAAATTACGATAATACCTAGCCAGAAACTGTAAATCTCTGTGATGGAGGTAGGTCTAGGACAATCATATACTACGTCTACCTTAGCTGGATAAACACTAATGTTGGCACCTAGCACCACATGGCCTAGAAAAGAAATGGATACTAGCAAAAACTCACACTTCGAGAACTTGGAGTAGAGTCGCTCAATTCTGCAACACAACCCTCATGTACTCCTTGTGCTTTACTCAGCTCCGAGAGTAAACCAGTATGTTATCTATGAAAACAATCACAAAAGAGTCCAAATAAGGCCTGAACATGCGAGTCATCAAGTCCATAAAGGCTGCAGGGGAATTAGTCAGCCCAAACGACATCACCAAGAACTCATAATGCATATATCTCATCTGAAAAGCTATTTTCATGAATCCTCAGCCCAAATCCTCAAATGGTGGTAGCCAAATCTCAAGTCAATCTTAGAGAAAATTGTGGCTCCCTGGAGCTGATTAAATAAATCATCAATATGCGGCAGCGAATACTTATTATTAACTATTACCTTGTTCAGTTGCCTATAGTCAATACACATTCACATAGAACCTTCCTTCTTCTACAAAAACAAAACCAGAGTTCCCCATGACAACACACTTGGACAGATAAAACCTCTATTAAGAAGGTCCTACAACTGAACACTCAACTCTTGAAGCTTGGTCAGTGCCATATAGGAGGAACATAAATGGGCCTAGCGCCTAGTTCAACCTTGATAGCAAAGTCTATATCCCGCTCAGGTGGGAGGCAAGTCAAACCGCCAGGAAATACATCAATAAACTCGCTAACCACTGACATAGACTCAGGGGAGGGGGACTCAACACTGATATCTCTAAGATGGGCCAAAAAGTCTTAACAACCTCAAGCAACAAGTCTACAAGCCTGGCAATAGGAGATAACCCGAATTGAAGAACGGCTAGTGGGACCATACCATACTACAGTGGGTACACCAGGAACAAAAAAGGTCACGATCTTGGTATAACAATCCAGGACCATAAGATAGGGAGATAACTAGTTTATTCCCAAGATCATACAAAAAATCTAACATATCCATCTGAATCAAATCATCCCGAGTTTCATGACCCTAAATAGTCACCAGACACAATTTATATACCTAATCCACCACTAGGGCCATGACCACCAGGGTGGATACACTCAAGGGTATAGGTAACTTCTCACTAGAAGCACCTAACCTTGAAGAAAATTAAACAGACACATAAGACAAGGTGGATCCCGGATCAAATAATGTTAATTCATAGTACCCAAGAATAGACAACATACCAATGATAGCTACATATGAGGCCTGAGCCTTAGCCCTGTCTGAAATATCTTAAAGCTAACGATGGCCCCCACCCTACTTCTAGTAAAAACCTCTTCCTCTAGACCTTAAAACCTAGCCTCATCCCTTAGCTCCCTGAGTCGTTGGTAGCCTATTATGACCAATGGCACTTTCTGAAGTGGTTGGGCAAGCACAGGTGCACCTTACACGGTCCTACGCCGAGGACAATCTCTAGAAAAGTGAATCTAGTCCCCACACTCAAAACAACATCTAAGAACCGAGAGACAGTCTCTCAAAAAATGTCCAACCCTTGCACACTCATAACAATTGACCTATCCTTTGGGCTGACCACAGGGTCCTTTAAAATATCCTCGTGAAAAAAAAGCTGGGCCTATGACAAGCTGACTACCCGACCCACTGCCTTAGGTGTGAAGTGAAGCCTGACAGTGTTGGCAAGTCTGGAACCCTCTACTGAAATCACAACCCCCGGATCTGGACCTCAAAAACCCTCCCTAATGACGCTACCTCTTTTCACTGCCTCTATAGGCCTGGCGGCCAGCTAAAGTCTCCATGTTGCGGGCATGGTCCACAACATCTAGGATGGACCTATGAAGCACTCATAACCACTCGACCTAACTTCATAGGTCCAATCTTAGCCCATAGGCAAAACAGTGAATCTAATCCACCTCTGTAGGTAGTAAGTCACCGGCATGACTAGACAAATCAATATAAAGGGGCGTTGTATTCAGAAATAGTTATAAAGCCCTGAAGCAACCCTTAAATTGACCATGTAATGCCTTACGGGCACTCCTAGGCACATACCAAACCATGAAACCCTCTATGAACTATCCCCAAGCCAAGGGCTAACCTTGATTGCCTGCGATCCTTAAATACTCGCCACCACTGACTAGAGGTGCCCTCTAGAAGATAGGAGGTAAAATCCACCCCATGTGAGTCCAATAGCTACAGTGTCCGCAGACGCTCCTCACATATAGTAATAAATTTTTGGGGGTCCTTCCCCTGTTCTCCCGAGAACCTGGCAGGGTCAATCTGTAGAAAATGATCTAGCATCTTTCACACCTCAAATATGGGGAAGACAAGAGTTGATGCTAGTACTAGTGTAGGAGTAGTAGTAGTAGTCGGGAATAAAGTAGTCGGTAGTACTGGAGGTACTGCTGAAGCTGCGGATACTGGGATGCGGCGCACCCTATGCTGCTTTCTAAGAAAATGACTAGGTCTATCTGTTGTTGTGTTGTCTAGCATCTGTAGTATACAATAATATATCTTTAAAGTCGGTAGGTGGTGGCTGCAAATAGTAGTGGTGGTGTGGGAGCTTCTTATGGCTATGTAGCAGCTGTGGTAGTAGGAATCAGTTGACCATCATCCAGTACCCCCTCTTGATCTACTGGGGAAGGGTCACAATCTACGGAAGAACCTCTGGTATGCACCATCTGTGAAAGAGTGAAGCTAAGGTAAGTTTTCAAAGATGATACGAATATCAATGCACGAAAGGATTCAAGAAGTGAAAGCATTTCCTAAGGCACCTCGTAGCCTCCTGAAGATTGGATGTGGACGTCTACGCACCAATCCATAGGACTCTACTAGGTACTTTCTCTAATGCCAAAATGACCAGTGAAGCTGGCTTTGATACCACTCTAACATGACCCAAAATTTAGGTCATGAGGACGTCTACAATACTCCAGTAGAAATTCCTACCTTACAACCTAGAGCTACTATAAATGGGCCATAGACACTCAAAATAGCAAAATCAGTGAAAATATAAGCAAATATATATAATAGCAGAAGTAGAGGGAAATATATAAACAACTGAAATCCCAAAACCTAGTGTCAATGGAACATGGAGACACTAAATAGAGTATCCAAAATATAAATATATACAAATTTACTCCTATAAAAGAAATACTACACAGGGGTCTCTGTGGACCAAATAAAGTTGTCTGGGAATCAAGGAAGCGACGATCAGCTCGGACTGTAAAGATCACCCTGGTCTCTACAATCAGCTGTGTTTACTTCTCATAACCTCAGCGTCTCCGATAAACCCTACTAGTATATGCACCATGAAAATGATATCAAAGTGCAGCATGAGTACCAAAAAAGGTACCCAGTAGGCATCATAAGCCGACCGAGCTAAAATAAAGTACAAGTAAGAAATAGCAACGAACGTAAAATAGGTCAATGATAGTAAGAAAGAAGGAATAAGCTATCTATTAATATAGGAAGGGGAAAAGAGTTGGAGTGTAACTACTATAAACGGGGTCTAAGTACAAAACCACATAGGAAATCAAAAGCATGGTCATCACATAACGGCACTAACTATTACCCTACAGCTTGAAATCAAAGAAAAGGGAGTGTACCTAGATTCCAGTTAAGGACAATCCATAATATACCATAAGTTAAATAATCAAAGTGAATATGCAACTAAGTGAAGAATAGGAAATAAATACACAAAAATCTACCTGACGTCCTATCCCATTAATAGACACAAACAGCATAACAAACCCACTGCTACTTTCCCCCTTTAAGCCCAGTAAGCACAAATAGCGCATAAGTGAATACATGGGGGTGCTGAAAAGTAAATCTAACAAAGAACAAACCGAATCATAAGGTACCTGACCCTTATTAACAAATCTCAGGGGATCCTCGCCCCATCAGTGCCGAAAACAAACCGAATCATGGGGTCCCCGACACTTAGTGCCAAATCTCAGGGGTCCTCAGCCCGTCAATGCCAAAATAAAATCAAATCATAAGGTCTCCGACCCTTAGTGCAATATCCTAAGGGTCCCCAGTGCGAAACCCACTCTGAGTAGCAGTATATCTATCATTTGTCACAGTTAAAAACTCTTTCAGTTTTACTTGAAAATAGCGCCATACCACAGGTGGTCGTGGCATACGTATGAGTATAAGTAAGAAAATCTTTATTTTCATTAGTTATTAAGCAAGGAAAGCCTCCAATTTTAATTGGTTAACTAATAATATAAAGCTACCATAGCCGCAGGTCACACCCATGTAATAAATGTAAAGGTACATGATCGTGGTGAAATAATAATAAAAGACAAAAATAGGAGGAACTATAAGACTAGGATCGGATAAAGGCCATCGGCTAAGAACTCATCTCCTCGCTCATCATAAGGTCTCTAACCTAGCCAAAAGGTTTGAGGCAGCCCCAAGAAAGGCCAGGAAAATCACACATAACCCACACCCTCTATGTCCCCCCATGGGACCCCCAAAAGCCAGTACAAGAGTAAAATTTTATCTAAATCAAGGCGATCGACCTAAATATACCCACACAACTAGCCATATCAACGGGCATAATACAGTAGCCAAGTCTATAAGAGAAGTAAACCTAGCCTAACTAGGGGCCAATAAGAATCCTAAAAAAGCATGCAACATAGCTCGATGCTCCAAACACAGTTGAAATTGTTTGAAATTGTTAAATTATAAACACAGGGGTCAATACATAAAGAACAATACCCATATTGCCTATTACAAACCGGGTCAAAAAATAGGCCTATGGGCCCCGCATCCTAAAAAAAAATAAGATCACCAGCATGAAGGTCTCATCTCAACGAACTTGTGGTTCAAATTTGAGATCAATCGGACCACCAGAAGGTCTTCAATTGGCCAAGAATCTATTTGTGCTATCAGGAAATATGCAACTAGAGATCATGGAGAAAATGAAAGAGAATGTACCCGAAAAGTGAGTAACAATGTTAACCAACGACTCACTATGCTTACCCAACACCACAACCAACAGGAAACACAATTTTAATAAAAATTTAAGCAAAATATTGGAAATCACCATTGGATCCCAAGACAAGCTTTTTGGGGGAAGGAAGACACCAATTCACGGGTAATGAGAGTAAGAACGAACTTCCCAACTAAATTGAGCTAATCCTCTAGCTATAACCTAGAATTTGGAGGTTAAAGAATGAGGGATGGGGAGAGAAATTTGGAGGGATGAGGTAAATTGAAAATGGAATGGAGGATGCCAGTTTATAAACTGGATGTAACATAGCGCGATTGTGGAGGCCTAGAGCGATAGCGCCTAATAGCCAGGTCAGTTTTGACTGTGATCACGTCACCTAAAGAATGATATTACAAAAGAAAATAATAGCATGAACCACGATCTCTTTCAAGGAGCGCAATCATGTTAAAGGCCTAATTCTGTAGAAAAAATTCTACAACAGCTAAACCTCAAATAAGGGCACGAAAACAACACAGAGTCCAATAACAACAAACCAATTATGAATTCCCAGTGGAAAATATATTTTGGACTCAATGGAATCAATGCAACGACCATCTGAGGTTGTTTTAACGAAAATGAGCCCCAATCCAAAATAATCAAAAGGAGCATTTTTCCAACTTTTTGCAAACTAACCCAAAATGAGCCTAGACATCCTGGGAAGCAAACCAATGACTCAAATAGCCCAAAATAATCATTATAAAGATGATAGAATTTTTTGAAATTCTAATTTAAGGTTTCGATCACCAAAATACCACCTAGGCTCAAAAATGAGCTTTGGCTGATTTGATTTTTGATAAAATAGCTCAGACACAAAATAAAAAACCCAGGACACAAACTTAAGGTTCATATATACCAAAGTCGTCATTATAGAGATAAAATAACTATTAAAATTATATTCTGAGCATGTTTACTAGAAATTCACTCACAAGTTCCACCATTTTAAGGTTAAGCCTTCAAAATAGGGAAACTGAGATAACAAACTGTAAAACTTCCCGGTAACCAAACTAACAGTCCTATAAAGTCAAAAATGACTTGGGGAAGGTATAAAAAATCTATAATACATAAATATATAAAAGAAAAGCAATTGACCAAATAGGTTATTACACGGGTATGATTGTGTAGGGTGTTTACCAGCCCTGTGTGTTGATATTATACCATATCTCAATGCAAGCCAGAGAGTGAAGGGTTCTTGGGTAAGCTATGTCATCTCCATATATCTCTTTATATAGGTGTTTTGTTGGCCTGAAATGGTGCACTATAGGCAGATGTGGCACCTCTGGTACGGTTACTTATGGCTATGGATGTAGTTGGGCTAGGGGAGTATATACCTTGTGACTAGACATCTTAGACTGTTGATTAATTTTTTGTAGCAAGAACGCATCAAATGTTTCAAAGGGTAACTTTATTTTGACAGAGTGTTAACTGAAAACTGATTTCATATATACTTATATCTTCAATGAATACTCTTATGAGTAGTATGGAGCTATTTGTCACACTACATGAGAATATTTCATATAATCATGATATTTCTGGATATTGCCTATATGCCAAAATTTGACTCTTACTGAGATTTGGATATTACCTACATAACTTAATTTGGGTATCCACCGAGATATGATCTACGGGCTGAGCCTGAGTTTTGGCTTTTTGGCCCTTATGAATATGGAATTGGATGCCTTTGTACAAGGATTTTTGTCTACATGGGATTGGATCCCTCCACGGACCCTCTAACATGGGGATCCATCCCTGGAGTAAGTTGCTTGGTCAGGGGAAGAGTATACATGGGTTCTATCTTGGAAGAGTATTTTATTGGGAAGCGTGCATGAAGGCAGTGCATACTTATCATCACCCCATGAACTACATCCTTTCACTTTTGGTTATACTCTTTTGTCTTAAGAGGGGAGTACCTATTGGGTTACTTGGTTGTTTCAGTGTACCTACCGATAATATGGAATGGCCGACTGGGGTTGTTTGCTCATAGACTTATTGATTTGTAGCATTCATGCACCTACTGTATTTTTTATTAGCTAACTGGTTAATGGTATTACATTCTCTTATTAGTCCTTTCATATGTTGTTCAAGTTGCAGCTCCAAGTATGTGTCACATTGGCCATGATTTTCTTGTGATACCCTTATGATAGACCTTCATTATACTTTTTAGTTTGTATGACACCAACTGGTAGTTGATCTTTTACTACACTTATTAACCTTTGTTGAAGTTATCTAGTTACTATTATCCATTATGTTTCCCCGTACTATTTTCCATAAATCACTCTTTACCTTGTTTATGCTTACTTTTGCCCTATCGGCATATGATGGGTACCCATTATTTTTGCTACTCATGCTACACTTATGCATCTTTCCTGATGTAGGTCCTAGTATGAGTCATCCATATGGACACAATCGTGTGCACTAGCTGGTATGATTCTAGGTGATTCAGTGAGTTGCTAGCGTCCTTGTTGACCGGTGTTCCTTCTAATATCAGAGTTATCTAGTTAGGTATTAGATAACTATTTTGTAGTTTTTGCCCCATTGTGTGTTGTATCTTGTACCTTTTGTATATTGATGCGCTACAACCATGATACCATGTTTTGGGAAGTTATGTTTAGTTATGTGTTACTCGTAACCTATTTGTACTTCTCCTCTTCATCTCCTTCTCTTTGTTCCTTTGAGTGCTTTCTACTAGCCCACTACTTCTATCTCTAGGCCACAATTAGGCTTGTCTATAGGTGAGATCTGGATGCCATTATAACTCAATTTTCGGGTCATGACAGAGTGGTATTAGAGCTCTAGGTTCATGGATGTCTTTGGTTGTAAGAGAAGAGTTTGGTAGAGTCCCATAAATTAGTATGTAGACATCTGTATCTTATCTTCAGGAGGCTACAAGTCTTTTTTATATGGCTAATTCTCGTTGAATCTTTTGTATGAGTTTTCAATTGGTTTTTTGGTTACTCATCTTATTTCTATTCCTCTAAAGATGGTCAGTATGCGGTCAACATGGGGAGGTGATAATGTTCCCCTACCTCTGCACAGAGCTCCAGTTAGGGACAAGGTAAGAGCCAGAGCTTGTGGATGAGGCCAGGCTAGATTTGAGTGGGATGAGTCTTCATCGACTCAGCTACCTCCACCACAGATATAGCCACCTTCAGATGATGTAATTAGGAACATCTGGTAGTGTATGATTGCTATGTTTTGTAGAGCACCAACTGATGAGGGCCAGACTCCTCTTAGAAAGCTGAACAGGCTACCCCGACTCCTTCTATTCAGTCGGTACCAGTGGAAGCCATAGTTCCTCCCCCACAACCTATTCTCGAGGAACTGCTTGTTCAGTCACTGAGCTAGCCCCAGCCTACAATTCCTATTATGACTTCCAAGGATCAAAAAATGCAAGGTCATTTTATACGTATGCCCCCCCCCAAGATTTTCTAGTAATTTTAGGCAGGACACCTATGAGTTCATCGCAAGTGTGAAGAGAGGTTGCAAACTTGGGTTGTGAGAGATACATGTGGAGTTGATTTTATTAGGTATCAATTAGAGGGTTGGCCTAAGGCCTAGTGGAGGTCATTAGAGTGAGTAGACCAGTAGGGTCCACACCTATGACATGGGGTCAGTTTTTGGAAGGTTGTCTTCATGGCTCAGTATGTTCCATGGTGTGTTAGAGAGGAACTTAGAGCACAGTTTGTCACCTTGCAGTAGGGATCGATGATAGTTTTTGAGTATGAGGCCCATTTCATGAAGTTTTTGAGACATAGGGCTACTATTATACAGATAGATATAGAGAAGCTCTATCGTTTTACAGTATGATGGAGACTAGAGTTACAGGTAGATGTTGAGTTATTACTTTCTCCAGGAAGTCCATTATTAGTAGTGGTTGATCATGCTTGTAACATGGAGAGGCATCGTCACATGGCCCTAAGAGGGAGGCAACAAAAGGCAGCATCGCCAAGGTGATTTTAGCGGATCTCAACCTTCTGAGGCATGGTATAATAGACATGCACTTCCTTAGCAGCCACAATAGTGGTATCAGGGGCTACCTAGTAGACTAGTTCAAGCCTTCCTACCATCAATCAACGGCACCTAAAGTAGCTTTCCCGTTAGGAGCATATTTACTAGGGTTCAGGGTCGTGGTGGCTGGGGTAGTCCATTTGACAGTTTTGGTCGGGAAGTTGTCATGGGTGTTTTGAGTGTGGTGAGATGGATCACTATATCAGAGATTACCAATAGCACCGGGCCGTTCATCCAATAGCATAGACCATCGAGCCCTTACAGACAGTATTGCCACCGAATAAAGGTGGTCAGGAAGTGGCCCGAGGCAATCATTATGGGGGACATAGGGAAAGAGGAGGGAATAGAGGAGAAGGTTATCAGGGCAGTGCGTGACATCAATTTTATGTCATACATGATAGAGCCTAAGAAGAGGCTTCTGATGTAGTAGTTACGGGTACATAGTTCATTTGTAACCAATCAACCTTGGTGTTGTTTGACCCTATTTCTACATACTTTCATATGTTCTTATACTTTGCACCTCATTTGGGTGTTGTGTGTGAGCCTTTACCTATTCTCGTGAGTGTGCCAACTCCTGTAGGTGAGCCTATATTGGTGGATTGGATTTATCGAGTGTGTGTTCTGACTGTAGGGGGGTTGGACACTCAGGCTGATCTTGTGGCTCTGTATATGGTCGATTTTGGTGTGATTTTGGGCATGAATTGGTTATCCCATAGTCATGTGGTCCTGGATTATCTTTCCAAGACCCTAACCTTATCTGTGTCTGGTAGGTCTCCGATAGTTTGGCGGGGCCCAATTATCCACTCTCCGGTGCTAATAGTATCCACTATACAAGCCGGTAGATTTTTATATAGGAGCTATACTGCTTACTTAGCTTACGTTCATGATGTTAGTATTGATCCTCCTTCCTCTTAAGTCTTTTCCCATTGTTTAGAAAGTTCTTTGATGTTTTCACTGATGATTTGCTGGCCTCCCACCCGAGCATATTATCAATTTTACTATAGAGGTTGAAATAGACACTAGGCCTATTTCTGTTGCAAATTATCACATGGATCCAATAGAGATCTGGGAGATTAATGTTCAACTTTCAAATTTGACTTCCAAAGGCTTTGTCTACCCTAGTGTTTCACCGTGGGGTGATCTGATATTATTTGTGAAAAAAAGGATG
>JBDJHY010394064.1:0-18215 GCA_039654485.1 Withania somnifera | reverse complement strand
GCTTTTCCCACATTTCTTTGGCCGACTTGACTCCTGAAATCTTCTCAAAAGTATCTTCGTCTAATCCTTAATAGATTAGACAGAGAGCTTCTTGTCTCTCTTCCTTGAGTCTCTCAAAGAGAGCTTCTCGTCTCTCTTCCTTGAGTCTCTCAAACTCTCCTTTTGAGTTTGAGAAAGACTATCTTCATTCTTCGGCTCTGTGTGACCCTTCTCGACCATTTCCCATACATTATGTGCACCAATTAGAGTTATCATCCTTAAACTCCAATTGTCATATTTGCTCTTAGTGAGCGTCGGGGCTTGAAAAGGAACTCCTTGTTGGGAGGAAACTTTAGAGGCTTGGAGGAAGTGTTTGAAAATGAGAGAGAATAGAAGATTTTTGGAAAAGGGAAAGGCTTGTGTTATTGAGTGTTATAACTTTTTGGCTTGATTTCTTGGTTGATTAGAAATGCCTAGTGTCATCCCTATTTATACTTGTCAAAGGATGATTTTAGAAACTATACACTTAGAATATTTTACTCTCTTCTACAAATATCTCTCCTCAATTATCTAACACTCTAGAAATCTAGACTTTCCCTAAGTACAAATATCAAAGATATTGTTTTATAACTTTCTAGATTTTTTTACCTAGAATTATAGATATTTTTATGGATTTAATCCAGAAATCAAGCCAAAAATCCTAGATAGGATTTCTATAGTGGGCTTTTCTAAATTTGGGCTTTTATCTTATAAGACCCAAAATACAAAATCAATTTATTATTTCAATAGCTGGTTCATACATTTTGGAAGCAACAGTGAATGGTTACACAATGTTTATCATACAATGGTAGACTTCATCTTGTAAAGAGTGTATTTTTTGAAATGCAGACCCTACTAGGTTTAGATATATATATATATATATATATATATATTTTCAAAGAAGATTGTCTCAATAGTTACAACTGTATGCAAAACTTTCCTATTAATAATTATTATTTGAAGCTCTAGTAGCTTGGGAAAAGATTTGTAGACCAAGACAGTTGGTGGATTAAGTTTCATTGATATACTTACATGGAATAAAGTTGCTATTGCTAAGTTAATGTGGGCTATTGAACAGAAAGAAATAACAAGTTGTGGGTGCATACTTTCTGTATAAAGGCTAATGATCTTTCTACTATGAATACACCAAGGCAGGCTTGATGCAGAAAATAGTCGAGAAGGAATAGTGGCCTGTATGCAAAAAGACAGGGTGCTGGCTATACTATAAAAAGAATTATATATCAATGAGACCTCTATACTTACAGGTTGAATGGAAGAAATTGATACAGGTGAAGGACATGATCCTAAGACATCTGTTCATTCTCTGGATGTCACTGTAGAGAAAACTTTCCGCAGTTGATAAAGTGCTAAAATGAGGCATTACTATACAAAGTGATAATACAACTCAAGAGGAGACTATTGACCACTTGTTTTTTACCTGCAGCTTCTCCTCTAATTGTGGTTAACCATGTTGAAATGGTTGGGATATAACAGGACTTTGGGAGATTGGGAACATGAAGCGAATTGGATAATTCAAAAGACTAGAAATAACAGACCAAGAGCATGCACTGGAGGATTTTGCTTTGCAGCCACTGTCTACAACATCTGGTCTGAAAGAAAAAACAGGAGGTCCAAAGATAAGAGGTCCAACATCACACAGATTGAAAGCTGTTGTTGCTCAGCTGCATATTAAAGGCAAAAGGCATCCCAAATGGACCGATCAACTCAATCAATTAATAGGATTTCCTTAATTGTACTATTTAGTTAATATTGTTAGTGTTTTCTTGGTTTTTGATTATTTAAAATAGAACCGTAAATATGGTCATTGAGCCGGCCCAGGCCAGCCTTTAATTTGATAGGATTGAGCTATGATTTTATAGCTCATTTGGGAAAAAGACTTTTTAGCCCCATCTTAATTAGTCTGATGGTTCTAGGACTTGAGCAATGTGGATTGGGCCAACCTGTTGGCAAAAAAATAAAAATAAAATAGAGTATTAAAAAATAATATGAGTTCAAATTCAAAGTCTACTTAAACAATCATAACTTTTTTATACTCATGTTTTTTCATTTTATGTGACACCATTTGACTTGACATGATATTTAAGGGAAAAAAAAAGATTTTTTAGACTTGTGGTCTAAAGTCATTCTTATATATTTGTGTAGTTGTAAATTATTTTATTAAGGGTAACAAGAAAATTTTAATATAATTTTTTAAATAATTATAGGTGACATTTTTTTTATTGGAATGGACTAAAAAGGAAAGGGTGATATATAAAATAGGATGGAGGAAGTATTATTTATGCTTATAAAATAGGTAAATAAGCAAAATATAAAATTCTAATTTCTTTTGAAGAAATCATTATTTACTATTCAGTATTTAGTCATTTTCAGTCACACTAGTGGTCACCCATAACCATCTTGTCATGATCTGAAAATCGAGTTATGATGGCGTTTACATCTTACCAACAGACAAGCCTAACTGTGGCTCAGAGTGTTAAGCGATGGGCCAGTACTAAAGCCAAAAGAGAAAGAGAAGGGAGATGAAAGGAAGAAACAAAAGTAAAACATGAAAATAAACGATCAAATAACTCTCTAGAACTTGGTATCTTAGCTGTAGAGCATGTACATATAGAAAAGTACAAAATACAACCTACAATGGGTGAGAAACTACAAATCATACTCCAACTAGAACAACTGTGAAGACAGAAGGAGGACCGGTCAGCATAAACGCTGACTGCTCACCGAGTCTCTTAAAATAACACCAAATTAGCTCACATGATCGCGTTCGTCCCGATGACTCATACTAAGACCTGCATCACAAAAGATCAAAATGTGTCGCATGAGTACATAAACAACAGGTACTCAGTAGGCATCATAGGCCGACCGGGCAAAAGTAAGCATAAATAAGGTAAAGAGCGATTAAAATCAAATAGGGCAGTAGCACGTAATATACAACAAGAAAGGGTAACTACAGTAATAGCTAGTAAGTGCAATGAATGGTCAGCTATGTATGTGCAATATCAACTGACAAGTATAAAGGAAAGTTACTATCAAGGTATGACACAGACCCTGGGCCACAAGCAAATCATGAACAAACGCGACATATACCTGGAGCTCTAACGTAACCAATACAAGGAAGGACTAATAAGAGAATACAAAACTAATAACAAAATAAGCTAACAACAAATACAACAATTGCACGGATGATATCTACAAGAGACGAAAAGGAACAACAAAGTCTACTAGCAAACAAACCATACTGACATCCGATACTACTGGTGGGTACAACCAGGCAACCAAGTAACCCAACGGGTACTCTCCAAGTAAGTTCTGAAGAGTACAAATCAATGCATGAAGATACAATGCAGAGGAGTGCTGAAAAGTAAATATTGCTCGTACGCACCCTCCCTAGTTTATAATATCACAACGGAGGGATCCACATAAGCTTCCCCATATACTTACCCCTCCCGCTCCAGTATACCCCTCCCCCTGCCATGCAACATACCCCAGACATAGCTACTCGTGTCTTAAGATCTGTGGAGGGATCTATTCCTACGTACAAAATTATCGTAACAAGCCACTAGTGTATAGTCATCAGGGTAAAAATGCCAAGACTCAGGCTCAATCTGTATATCATATCTTAGTGGAACTCAAGTCCAGTCAAATAGGTGAAGCAGAACTACAGTAAAACCCAACTGCTACCATATAGGAAATACTCAAAAATTAGAGTGCCAAAGAGAAAATAGATCAAATAGTGCGAAAAAATAGCTCCATACTTCTACTGCGGTCGTGAATATATATAATGTATAAGAAATTAGTTTTCGATTATTACTCTATCAAAATACAATTATCTTCTAAAACATTAATGTATGTTCGCAACACCAAATTAATCAATAGGCTAAACTGATCTACGACTGCTAACTAGAATCCATAGAATGGTTGTCAAGCCCTAGTCACAAGGTACCTCCTCTTTTAGCCTAACTACGGTCTCGAGCCATGGTTAATTGCACCAAAGATGTCACAATTGACCATAGGGCTCCCATTAGGCTCAGTATACACCCATACAGGGAAAACATGGAGCTATTATAAGTCAGTCCAATAAAACTCACTCCTAGGCTCGCATCGGGCTAGGGTACAATATCATCACACAAGGATGCTAACTACTCAACATATCCATATCTGTCTATCTTATAGCCAAGTGACCACACACGTCTTAATAATATGCAACATCGGTAGAGCGCAGAATAATTAGCCTACCTAGATCGACTCTAAAGCCACTAACCTAAATCAGGGGATAGCTACTAAGCTCTAGTCGCTAGTATAATCCCTTCCCAGCTAGTCTACGTTCCAGATTTAGCCTATAAAAAATATTCACCACAGGTTAGACTCTTTCCCCAATCATACTATGTTCCATAGTCAGCGTATAAATAATACAAACCAAAGGTTATACTCCTCCCCAAACCATACTACGTTCCAGAGTCAGCATATAACATGTGGGCAGGGCAACTTAGTCCCAGGATAAGTAATTAAGCTACAAGCCTGTTACGTAGGCCATATATGGCTGTAAGAATAAACATAACGGGGCTTCAACTAAGTTCGATGATATCCTCGAGAAGCATGCACAAATATCCAAAGAATCACGTACGAAGCTCAAATTTGCACGAAGGTAGCAAAAACATAACTCACGTGTCAAGACGAGTTAAATAAGACCCATATTTTTATATAAATAGCTAGTCAAAATTCAAGTTAAAAATGGGTCCGTAAACCCTAATAGTTCGAAAGATAAAGTATTTATACAAACACATAGAGCACATCTCATACATCGTATGCTACAAAATAGGGTTCAAAATAATAATAAAAAATGAAGAAATAAGCCCGGGAAGTTTATATATTATAGAAAACTTTACAACTAAAGAGAGATAAAAAAGTTACGCATAGAAATGATAATAGAACTACCGCAATGAATTTCTACGGATTAAAACCCAAAGAATGGCCTTCAAAGAAGCTTAATTAAGCTCTAAGGATCCATATTAATGGAGGAAATGCGAGGAAGAGGTATAAAAGCTTCGAATGAAGCTTTATATAGAAAAATAACCGACTGGCCGATAAGTCAGTCATTTTGGCCGATTTATTCTAGTTGGCCAATTTATCAGCCATTGCGCCTTTTCTGACAGCTTTTTTAAAAAACTTCTAAAAGCACAGGGGATTGAAATAGAGGCCAATTTCAACAATCCTTGTATGAGATCTTGTTGCAATTGATATTCCATACTCAAAAGAATCCATGAAAAGGCGATTTGAGATCGTATAAGTCGACTAAGACCCGAAGAAGCTATAATTATAAAGGAACTAAGCTATAAAACTGCCAAGGAACTAGCCTACCAATCCCAACAAGTCACAAATGACTTGGGGCAGTTACAAGAGTGCTCTAAGCGCAGAGAAATCGTGGGAATCACAAAAATGGCCCGAGGGCCATTACACGTCTTCTCCTTTCTAATATAGATCTTAGTCATTGTGGTTTGAATATTTAGTATCTTCTTATTTATACTAGTGTCTACTATTTAGGCAAAATTCCCTCACCATTCTTGCTAAGAAACTGAAAGAAGTCTAATCTCATTCTCTAATATCTAAGGCATAACCCATCACTGTTGGAACAAAATTAGGTTAGTATTTCTATTGAGTTAGCTATACTGTTACTCATTAACCATTTAATTTGCTTATTAATATCTCCATTTGGTTCAAATACCATGTCAAAGTTATTTAGTTCTGCAAATTATTAGATAATGATTTGATTAGCAAATAGTAACACAATGTAATATTGTCATGTAAAAATTTTTGGTATTAAAATTTTAAATTAAAATTAAAAAGATCGTAAAAATAATAGAGATAATTTCAAATATGTACCAAAATTGTGGCTAAATAATTTTTTCTACTTTTTTAATAGCCACGGTTTAACGGTAGCTAAATAAATATTTTTTAGTTTTTTATTTATCATCTACGGTTTCTCCATGGTTAAATCGTGTCTAAATAGCTATTTTTTAATTTTTTAAAAATAAATTACTAGTTATTTTATACTTTTTAATAACCAATATGATTTTATTAATTAATACTAGCCTAGTATGCCTTCTTTACACTCTGAAAATGAATGTGTTCAATGCTTATATTTTTAATATTATTTTGTCGGTCCATTTGGCATGAACTACTATACGTAAAAGGTTTTATTCTTGTAGATATAAGTTATATTTTTTTTTTCGCTAAGACATGTGGGTGTTTTAGGTAGATGTTCATGTATATAAGTATGAGACTTTGTTCATAGTATACATGGTATTTTGTTTCTCCTTTTCTCTTAAGCTATAAATTTTTACTTTTAATAAATTCTTTACTTACTAAGAAAAAAATTATTAATCACTAAAGAAAATTCATTACAAAATTTGTAACCCAACTTTATATCCTAGCCATACATTGCATATAAAATTTCTCTGATATTGTATATATAATGTATCAATGTTGTATAAATGATTATAATTGCATATGGATATTATTATAAATGGTGTGTGAACATGTATATATGATGTATAAATAGTTGTGTAGTGTGTATGTAATGATTGGTATATAAATGTGTATTGGTATTTTATAAATATGTGTCGATATTATATAAATAGTGTAAAAATATGTACCGATATTGTATAAACTATATAAAAACATGTAGATATGATATAAATTATATATAAACGTGTACCGATATTGTATAAAAAGCAAATAAAAATAAATGAGAAGAAATAAGTATGATCCATGTTGTCCAAACATCTACTTATAAACGATAATGCTTCCTCCAAAATAACGTAATAAAAACAACAATAACAACAACATCATCATTATCATCAACAACAACAACAGTAGGCGGCAACAACAGCAACAACATGATGATGATGTGAAGAGGAGGAGAAGGAGAAATTGTAAGAAAACTAGCCAATTATAGTAGAATTGGATAAATTTAATATAATTGGCTATTTTTCTTATAATTAAATTCGATGAGTGGCCATTTCGCATAATTATTCAAAATAATATTTTTTAAACGTGGGCTGACCCGTCGAAACCCACAGTCCACAGAGTGGTGTATTGGGCTTGTCGTTTCTGGTCTATCATCTTGATAGGCCAGCGTGACTTGACACATCAAATTACAAAGCCTGTGCAGACTAGCCCAAATGGGATGGGTCGACCCTTATTGACTGCTTTAGTTTAAAATGATAGTGAAAGCTAACTTTAAGTCTTATAGAGTTAGTTGATCTATTGAAAGTAAATGATACTCTTTTTTACTAAGAACCAAGTTCTTGGAAAAGGACAACAACTAATAAAAGACATTGACACAATTATTTTACAGGGAAAAACTCCTCAAAATCAAGGAGTAACAACTACGATCACACCAAATCTCATTCTCAATTGTTAGATTTATAAGTGTGACACTCCAAATCTTGTAAACTAACTAATCACCACAGACTACTCAAACTTAATTCACTAATCTCTCTCAAGAAGAACAAACTCTTCTTGTTATAAGGCTTACCAATGAGTACATAAGTAAAGTCACACAACCCTAAGCTTGATGCTCTCTTATTCCAATAAAAAAACTACTCACACAATCGTCCAGTACATAGCATAATAATCACCCTACAAGACTTTCTTACCAAGTCCATTACATATCTCTTTCCATCTTTATTTCAACAACAATTGTCAAGAATCAACTCTTATCATAATTCATCAAGTACGAAGCTACATGTACCATAAATTATCAAGTACAAAGTTATACTTACAACAAATATCAAGTACAAAGCTACACTTACCATAAATCATCAAGTATCATGTTTGTCAATCATCAAAAACATAATTGGAGAATAAATACTCTAATAAATTTTCCCTTTTTGATGATTGACGAACATCACCATCAATATCACCAAAACAACAATAACCAACCAATATGTATTTTCCTCTTTTGATATCATTAAAAAATGAAAAAAGAGAAGCAACAAAGAACAAGTAGTATTTAAGAACCAACTCAAATAGTGTAATCATATAAGAAATAGTACCATAATTAAAAGGCAACTTAATTAATTGAAGTCCATAGAAAGTAAGAGAATCTGAACAAAAACAAGTGCAAACTAAGTCATCCGAGAGTTGAGCTTAATATGCACAATATCAAAGCCTATAAACCATGACTATTTACAAAACCATTCAGTCATTGTTTAAAAAAAAATTATACAATAAGAACCAGTACAGATCAGGCTTAAGCAAGGTCAAGATAGGCTTAATGGAATCAGGATGAAGTAGAGGATTGGGTAGACTTAGGAACAAAACTAGGTGAGAGTATGAATGTTATCCACGTTAGCTTTCGACTATTCCAGTGTGTCTTCTTTAAACTTTAAGATTGTAAGTCAGAGAGGTAACCAACTGCTCTTTCAAAGCATCCACCTCCTTCTACGGACTCTCATTTTCAACATGAAAAACTCTAAGATCATACTCTTGATCGACATTATCAGGAACAATTTAGGACTAGTAAGAGAACTTCTAGACAATCACATTCCCCAGAGTCTTGGCATTAAGCACGTCATTCTTGGTTGCCATTTTACCATCAGTCAATTTAATACCAAAATACTAAAAAACAATGGTCAACAGATAACAATAAGCCATACCATGAGTTCCTTGCTTCCAAGACACTACTCTCTCTATGTATCTTATTATTAGGGCAGATATACTTATCTTTTCTTCATCCTCCAAAGGACTCATTACCCTCATATCCCTATAGCTTACTTTATGTCTCCTCCCGTCTCTAGGAAACACTACCTTATTTACAACCTCAAATACAAATTTGTGATAAGGATTCATTTCTCTTATGAATACCTTTCTAGACACCCATCTAATCCTTTCACCAGTAAAACTTTTGGTCATGGATCAATCTTTGTCCTTGTCCCAATAATACAACATTATTTCATCAGCAGGAACTTGCAATCTACCACAATCAAATTTACATAAAATTCAACAATTGTACTCTCAAATACTATAGGCACATCTAATCAGATGCCCCTACCCTTGAGCCCCCAACTTATCTAGCATTTTTTGAATAAAGGGATTAAGAATTACCTCTTGATCAATAACTCTACCTATGAGAATTGCCTGTGAACCATACCAGGCTTCTTCCTAACAACTAGATACTCTGCATAGCTCTTGTTCACCTTCTCCTGTTTAAGTGCAACATTGGGTTTCGTCCTACTCTCAGACCTAGATTGTAACACCTCCTCTTCTATTTCCTTATCAATGGGTTTATCATCCTCACTTATATTCTTCTTTCCCTTGGTTTTCTTACTCCTCTTACTAGACTCAGTCATCTCAGCTACCCTAACAACCCCTTTTCTGGTTAAGAGAATTTTTGAAAGTGGAGTGTCAAAGGGTTTTGGGTCTAGGTTGTGAAGTTTTTGGTGTTGATTTAGAAGATGATCCTTCCAAACATCCAAACAATGACCTATTTATTTTGACCATATGGGCTTATCCTATTTGAACCTTCTTATGAAGGAGGTATTTATTTTAGACGTTTTTGTAAACTAGTACATCACCATCTTTATCAATCTCCCCCTTATTTGATGGTTCATTAATGGGACTAGGATTTGAATGAGGGTACTTTTCTTCAGAGGACCAATAAAAGTTCAATGATTTTGATTTTTTATCAATAGGAACTATGGGAGTGTGAGAAGAAGATTTTGGGTCAAAAAAGAGTGGGCAAAACGGATGTCAAGAGATGGTGATCGAGAAGTTCTACCAACAATTTCACTGGAGACTAGGGTTTGATATAACCTTCCCCCAGAGTATGAAAATCCACACTAGGATTGGATTCTTCATCATCTGGGTAGTCTGCTAGATTTTTGGTAGACCTTAAAGGATTTATTGCAATAAGATGATTTTCTTCTAGGGAGACAAAAAGAAAAGATATAGAGAGTAAAGAATGGCATGAAAGGTTAAACTTGGAGTGGTTTGATTGACTGGGTGATTTGAGGGATAATAAGGAGAGATTACCTGAGAAGTGGGACAATTTTCAAGGAAAGAAAGTGAAGAAAGACGGTTGTCAAGGAGTCATCATTGTAGAAACTTCCCCTTCTCTCTTTTAATTTATTTTTTTCCACTCAGAATAATAAATGACTTACTTCTAAAAATGAACGGGGAGAAGGTTCTCATTATATAAAATTTTGAAACAATAACAAATTAAGGATGAAATTGCAAGAATTATGCATATATGTTTTGAGAACCAGTTTCTCAAGTTTCTTTTGAAATTGTGAACAATTTTGATTCAAATTCACCCCAACTTAATACTTTTTTCATTTTCAAATGAGTCACACTTAGTGACGTTTGCTTCCTACAAAAAACACATGGCTAATTAGTAAGTACCATCCATAATCTGGAACCCCTCTATCATCATTTTTTAGTGTTTAATCAAATTGATTGACTAGCTCCAGGGTCAATCTGTTTTTATCAAACTGTTCTCTTCTTAATGACTTGGTAAATACATCATCCACTTGCTCATCTTTTCTATATGACATTATCTTGATCAAACCATTTTCAATATTGTCCCTGAGAAAGTGCTGTCTCACATCAATTTGCTTGGTTCTTTTGTGTTGAAGTGGATTTTTAGCCATATTGATTGTACTGATATTGTCGTAAAAGATGGGAACACATCCAATGTCTACTCCATAATCAGTAAGTTGCTACTTTATCTGTAGCAGTTATGAACAAGTGGCTGCAACTGCTACATACTCAGCCTCAGCTGTTGATAGAGAAATTGAGTTTTGTTTTTAGTCTCCCATATGAGACTATAACCTATCAAATGAGTTATTCTGAAGTGTTTTTTCTATCTAATAAAAATCCAACATAATCAACATAGCGAATCCCACAAGATTGAAGGCATCTCAAGCAGGATTCTATAGTACCAAAGTTTGAGTTCCCTTTAAGTACCTTTGTATCATCTTCACAATAATTAGATGAGACTCCTTAGGACATGACAATAATCTTGCACATAGCACAACACTGAACACAATGCCTGGTCAACTGTCTATGAGATGTAGAAGAGATTTTATCATTTCTCTGAACTTGGTTTTAGCTATAGATTCTCCAACATCATCTTACTCAAGCTTTGTGGTAGTGGTAATGAGGGTATCACTTTCTTTGGCTTCTCTGTATTAAACTTCTTCAGGAGCTCCTTAATATACTTTTGTTGCTGAATGACAGTTCTAGTCTCAACTTACTTAATTTTCAACCCCGGAAAGAAGTTTAGCTCTCTCATCATACTCATCTCAAACCCACTCTTCATTAATTCTGTAACTCAGTATACAACATCATCGATGAATCCAAATATAATGTCATCAACATAGATCTGCACTATCAAAATCTCCACATCTATCCTCTTTACGAAGAGTGTTTTGTCAATTTAGCCTTTTGGTGTAGACATGACTTAGCATAAAGAATGAGAGCCTTTCATACCAAGCTCTAGGTGTGTGTTTCAATCCATATAATGTCCTGTCTAACTTGTACACATGGTTTGGAAATTCAAAACTTTCAAAGCCAGGTGGATATTGCACAAAGACTTCTTCTTGCAGATATCTATTCAGGAAGGCGCTTTTCACATTCATTTGATAGAGCTTACTTCCATGTGTGCTATAAAAGAAATCAAAAGCATGATAGCCTCTATTCTAGCTATTGGAGAAAAGGTTTCATCATAGTCTATTCCTTTTCTCCCAATTATAGCCTTGTACTACTAATATTGCCTTATTTCTTATAACCCTACCCTCATCATCCATCTTGTTTCTAAACACCTGTCTAGTGCCAATAATAGTCCTATCAGGTGGTTTAAGAACTAGATACCATACTTTACTTTTTCAAACTGATTCAATACTTTTTGCATGACAATGATCCATTCGACATCTTGTTAGGCTTCTATGATGTTGTTAGGCTCAATCAGAGATAAGTATGCTGCATGTTCCATTGTGTTCTTGACTTGGACCTAGTTTTCATTCCAGAATCCAAGGGTGAGATAATGTTTTCCATAGGATGAGACTCTTATGCTTCCAATTTTTCCCATACATTTGAATAGAAGATTGTAGTTCATCCACCCTGTGAGAGTCTTGAACTTCATGGATGGTTCTTCCTGAATTATATACCTCTTCGGCTATCTGATGTTCCTCAGTAGGATTCTGAGGGACCTTAGGCAATTTTTCTTCATCCTCATTCTCAAAATTAGGAACTAGTCCAATACCATCCCAATCTAGATGATCTTCAGACTTCCCTTCATAGTTCTCTTCATAAAGAAAATACCCTCATCACTTTTAGGATCAAACTTTCCTAAGGCATTCTTTACATTGTTGTGCACAAAGGATTTGCAATCAAAAGGTCTCAAGTGAGTGAGATTTGGTCTTCTTACCTCCAACAATTCATTGGAAGTTTTGTCCAGCAAGGGTTTGATGAACACCTGTTAATCAGACAACACGTAGTGTTAACAAATTCTACCCAAAAATGTTTTGGTAAACTACTATTAATAAGCATGGTTCTTCCTATATCTTTCAGTGATTTGTTGTTCTTAATCATAACTCTATTTTGTTGAGGAGTTCTAAGTGGAAAGAAATAGTGATCAATGCCATTTTCAGCATAGAACGAGAGAGAAAGTTTGCATTCTCAAAGTCAATGCCATGATATAATCTAATTCCAGTTAATTGAACATTCAACTTCTTCCAAAACAGCTTGACAAAGATTTGAAATACTTTAAAAGTATTATCCCTTGAGTTAAGAAAGATAGTCCAACTGAAACTGGAGTAGTCATCCACAATCACAAACACATATCTTTTTCCTTCTTTGCTCGTAACTTTCATGGATCCACACAAGTATAAATGAATTAGCTCCAGGGGCCTTGAGGTACTACATTCTTAGATTTAAAGAATGTCTTCACATGTTTCCCTTTAGCATAGGCTTCACATAATTCTGCAACTATTCTTTCCTTGGGTAATCCTACCACCAGTTCCGTTTAGGCCAGCTAATTAATTTGAGAGAAATTCACATGTTCCAATCTCTTCTTCCACAAAGATGACTTTTTTGATATGAAACTCAGATAAGATAGTCTATCCACCATAATATTCTTGATATCAGATTTATAAATATTCTTTTCCCTTTTTTCCTCAAGTATGAGCCTTCCAGTCAGCAAACTTGTGAATTTGAAATCTGAGGAAGTGAACTTGACCTCATTTTCTTTATCACACATCTGGGATATACTGAGAAAGTTGGGTTTCAGTCCTTTAACCAGATACACATTCTTCATGGCTTGAGAATGAGTTTTCCCTATGACTCAAATTCTAGCTATTTCTCTAGTCTTACCATTCCCAGAAGCAACACTTCCACCATGGTAGCTTTTGATTGAGAGGAAGTTTTATTTGTCTCCAACCATATGTCTTGAGCATGCATTGTCCAGGTATCAGGGCTTGCTTATTCCTCTTATTTTTCTCGCAAGAACATCAGTAGTTAGTTTTGAGCACCCCGACTAGCTTAGGTCCCTTTATGTTGTCAAAAGGATGGATAAGATCTCTAGTTGACCAGTAGGGAAGACTATGTTTTTTTTAGAGTACTTGTCAGGATTTCTTCTGTTTGTAAAGTTGAGATTTATTTTGAAAGCTTCTTGATGAGTGGGACAAAATTTTTTACATGACCCTCTTTTCTACATACTGTGCACAATGTTTAGCATGAAAGTCTTATCATAAGAGTGATTGGGTTTACAGGGTTTGGATCCTAGCCTATATTAAGAGGTAGACTGATTTTCATGAATGTTAGACAATAGAGTTGAAGACTTAATCCATTTTTGATTGTTTTCTCACTCTATTTTGGCAAGGTTCAGACTTTGAGTGAGCTGAGAGTTTTGTTCTACTAGTTCTTGAAGACTAGTAGTCAACCTTTTGATTTCCATTTCTAAGTTTTCTTGGATTTTAGAAGCTTCAGTTTTCCTTTTAAGGAGAACTCTTTCAGCGAGTCTCTTAGAGATTGACTTTCATCTTTATGGACTCCAAGATCTATTCTCAGAAATACATATTCATCCTCTAGATGGTCATTTTCGGAATACACTGAGTAGTATGTACCGAAAATAGTAGATGCTAATGAATTAAGCTTCTTTTTAGAAAACTTAGTTAAATCAGTTTTTTGATTAGAGAATACCTGAGGACTTTCTTCTTTTTGGTCCGAGTCTGACCAGCCATTAGTGTCAAGTATTTTCTTCAGATGTTGTTTACTGAAGATCATTCTCAGTGTCACTTATTGCCATCAATTCCAAAGTATCCACACATGGTGCCTCAATCATAGCTAACAAAGATTGATCTTGAGTCTCCTCTTTATTTGATTCATCCACCATGTCTCCAATTGCAGCAAGAGCTTTCTAAACAGCAATGTTAATCTCTTGTGAAGTCATCTTTCTAAGTGTAGGAAGAGATAGGTCCTCCTAGGCTTTTTTCCTTATCAACAGTATTTCTTTTATGCTTCATGACCCCAATAAGGCAGAATTTGATGAAGTGATCAGGGCTTCCACGCTTGTGACATAAATGTTGGTCACGAGAGTATCTATTCTGAATCCATCTTTGTGAGTTCAGTCCACTCTTGAACATCTGTTGAAATCCTTTAGTTACCAATGCCATGTTCTCTTCTTCAAAATCAACAACCTTGAGAGAGAGTACTTTATCTTTCTTCAATAGACCTATCTTCTTTTCTTGTTTTTTATTGGATTCATAGGTTGTTAGATTCCCAATAAGTTCATTCATTGCTAAGGTGTCTAAGTCTCTTGCTTTAGTTATAGCTTTCACTTTGCTTTCCAAGGTTTCAGGTAGCACACTCAGCAATATTTGTACAGCTTTCCCAGTTAGGATGACTTTTCCAAGAGAATAGATCTACTCATTTAAAATAATAGTGAATCTAGTGTGCATGTCCTGAATGGTTTCTCCTTCCTTCATTTTGAAGAGTTCATACTGCTATTCATGTTATCAATCTTTGCCTTTTTCACAACAGAGGTTCCTTCATGAGCCTTCTACAGAGTGTCCCAAATCTGTTTTGCATCTTGGAAGGATGAGATTCTGTTATACTCACTGGCCCAATTCCACAAATCAAGATTTTCTTAGCTTTTGCATTATTCTGAATAGCTACTTTATCAGCAGCATCCTACTCCAACCTGCCTTTAGGGATTTGAGTTTTTCCATTTTCACTAGTTTTCATGGAATTGTTGGTTCATCTAGAATTACATTCCATAAATCAGAACTTTCATTAATTATATGGTCCATCATCCTGTTCTTCCACCACTGATAGTATTTTTCATTAAAGAGGGGTGATCTAGTTTAAGAGGCAACTTCCTGAGCTGTTGAAGGAACAGTCGTGGAATCCTTTTCAAGGTGTTACCCTTTTGTGAAAAGAACCTTCTCTGATACCAATTTAAAGTAAACAATACTCTTTTTACTAAGAACCAGGTTCTTAGATAAGGAACAACAACTAATAGAAGACAGTGACACAATTGTTTACGTGGAAAACCTCCTCAAACTCAAGGAGTAACCACAACCACACCAATTCTCATTCAACTCAACTGTTAGAATTACAAGTATAAGACCACAAATCTTGTAAAACTAACTAATCACTACATGACAATCAACTCGGACTACTCAAGTTTAACTCACTAATCTCTCTCAAGAAGAATATACTTTTCTTTTAACAAGCTTCACCAATTAGTACATAAGTAAAGTCACACAAACCTAAGTTTGATGCACTCTTGTTCCAATAATAAAACAACTCACATAGTCGTCTAGTACAAAATACCACCCTATAAAACTATGTGACCAATCCCATCATAGATCTCTTTCCATCTTTACTTCAACCCCAGCTATCAAAAACCAACTCTTACCATAATTCATCAAGTACCAAGTTACACTTAGCATAAATTATCAAGTACCAAGTTACACTTACCACAAATAATCAAGTACCACATTGTACATACCATAAATCATCAAGTACCAAGTTTGTCAACCATCAAAATCATAATTGGAAAATAAATATTCTAACATCTATAATGGCATATTTTGGTTGAATGGAAAAAGTTAACCCCCCCCCCCCACACACACACAAAAAAAAAACAGAAAAGCTTTGTTACTAAATTTCTTTCTAAAAGTTCAATCAAACGTCTTAACTTTTCAAAATATTTTTTTTTAAAAGAAATTATAAAATAAGCATTTTTTAGCTTCTCTCCTAACAAATGATACATTACAAAGAGATCCTTTTGTCTTTTCACAGGTGAGCAGCGTTGGGAACAAAACCAAATTTCCAATACCCAGACATTGTAATATCTATAAGTACAAGACAACTTTTCATGCATTTGTAAAACTGGCATTTTGTTTAGGCTCTACATACTGTGATATCATATTGACATGTATGATCACTTTATTTGAAAGTGTAAATTGTTAAAAGGAATGTACTTTAGTTTTAATTACTTTAGTATGCCTTTAACGCTAATGACAACAGAAGCAATCATGGGCAAAGCCACCCTTTCTGAAGGGTGGTCAAATGCACAATTTTTATAAAAAAATTATATGGTGTATAAAAGTTAAATATTAGTTATCATGAGTGAATATTTAATTTTGGATACTCTTAACATAAGTAAAAGGAAAATTTGCACATTCTTTGCTATTATTCTTGGCTCCGCAACGAAAAACAATAAGCTCGGAATGAAAAACAAAGGAAAAGAATTCAAAGAAAGAAATAGAAATACCATTTTATATATGAAGTACTACTAGCATATGTCAAACTCACTGTTCTTTTTTCTCCATATCATGTAGTAAAACTTTTTGTTCTCTCTTTATTTTTACATCCCATTCCACAATATTATACATGGGGAGTACCAAACAAGACATATACCATAAAGTTCAACCTTTTAATTAATTAATTAATTTGAAGAGTTCTGAGATGGTGGTGGTTCTTGTTGATTTCCTTCTTTGGAACAGTTAAAGTGAGTATTCCATTCTCCATGGATGTCTTCATATATTCAATCCTAGAATTCACAGGTAGTGAAAAAGAAGTGAAGAATTTTCCACTGCTTACTTCATAATGATGCCAATTATCTTCTTTCTTCATTCTCTTTTCCCCTGATATCTTCAGTACTTTGTCATCCTCCACCTGCACAAGAGGCGTATGTAGCATATAATTAATCGGTGCAACTGAATTCAGTTATTTACACGGAGCACAAATTTTTATTCTCCGTTCGAAAACAAAAAGACAATATTTCCTCAATAGTCCAGTTAAACAATAATAACTTTTTTAGATCTGGAGCCGATTCAACTAAAGCTTCAATTTTACTCTTAATTGACAAATTTTTAAAGTCTGTACAAATATTATAACATATTTCATATTCTCAGCATTTTAATTTATTTGTCTTACTGTAGCATGTTTATTCCAACCTCCTACATGATATGTGTAAAGCCATAAAATTCAGAAATAATCATTGTGATATATGATATACATCTATCACCTAAATCATAAGATTCAAAACTTTCTTACTTTCATAAATCTTGTACTTAGTCAAATTAAGACACATAATATGAAAAAGAGGGATTGAACTGCTACTAGTTTAAAAATGTCTTAGTTTCTTTTCTAAACTATCGTATGCAGTCAAAGTATATCATAATATGTCATAAAAATCACAAAATTTCGACGAATTGTTAAAGTTTAAGCCCATAATTTCAAAAATATAGTACTTCAGTATAATAGTTTAATTAAGTTATAAGAACCTAAAGGGATCCATTACCTGTACTTTGATGTCTTCTTTCTTGTAGCCATGCAAGTTACACCTAAAGATATGGGCCTCAGGTGTATCTTTATACTCGATTTGAGCCATCGTTGAAGGTAGATGGTGCACCAATGGTGCTGGGACTATGAGGGATCGAGGAGTTTCTAGAGAATGGATCACGATAGCAAGGCTATTTTACTATTTACAATACCCTATTACATATTTTAACTCATCTGCAAAGAATTTTATCAATAAAATGTTGGATAATTCCAATATGAAAAAGGAAATCCTAAAATAAGGTAATTTAGCTTATTTAAGGAAATCCTAAAATAAGGTGATTTAGCTTATTTAAGGAAAAAAAAGAAAAAGGAAAATACAA
>JBDJHY010393957.1:0-18215 GCA_039654485.1 Withania somnifera | reverse complement strand
TCCTTGTAAATGAGGTTAGTACCAACAGAGCGTGATATACATGTATATGATGAGTAAACTACTAGTCCCACAGTTTTTGTGAAATCAAAACCAATCCGTAAAACAAATGTATAAGAATTAATCTTTCTCCCCCTTTGTACGATTCAAATCCAATTAAATTCTTCATAAAAAATTCAATCCATAAGTAATTAATCAAATAAGTTAATCAAATTCTTTTCTTTTCCCCCTTTTTGTAAAGAGCATAATATCAAATCCATTCTGTAAAGATCATCATATCAAATCCAATTTTAAAAAGCATAATCAAATCCAAGACTTCTTCATAATAAATAAGTCAAATAAGTTATCCTTCATAATAGAGAAATCAAATCCATTTATCCTGCTCCCCCCTTTTTTCATTATCAAAAAGAATATTCGCAAGCCAATTATCCATACTGATCCATAACATATAACAAAAATCATTGATAAGGCACAATATCATTAAGATCACAATATTCATAACATTTAAAAACAACCAATACAAAAGATAATACCATAACAACAAGCACTAATGTTCAAAGATAGAAAATAAAGATAAGGAAAATGTTCATGGTATGTTGATCCGAGAGTCACCATCAAATGCTATGGCTATGACGAGGAGGAATGGCAGAGTTTTGAGAAGTGCAACTCATTTTGTCCTAAATTTTGTGCACAACCCTAGAGAGTTTTTCCAACATCTTCTCCATAGCACTCACTTTGGTCTTTAACTCCACAACTTCATTCTTTTAAGTCAAGCCACTCCTCTTGAGATACATTGCTCATTCTTGAAGGTCCCTCACCAACATATAGCCTACTACTCCTACTAGAGGCGTGCTCACGATCAATAGGAGGAAGAAGAACCAAATCTTCTTCTGCTAATTGTTCCTCATCTCTCCTCACATGTGGTGCATATAACCAACCCCTGTTGAGAGACTTAACCAACTTCATGTTGGTTAGGTTGATGGGAGTAACTCTCCAATTGTGTGGGAATGGAACAAAATGTTCTTTTCCTAAAGGCACATTGTGAGCTCTTAAGATCTTTGTGATGTGCGGACCATAAGGTATGCCATGTTACTTTGATTCCTTTGGGTCCTTAGCCTATGGAGACCCAAGAACTTTTTCTTCATCATTTTGATCATCAAATACACAAAATAGATTTTCCTTCTTTTCAAAATGTGCCACAGGATCTCCTTATCCAACTCCGTCACATAGTTGTTGGAATCCTTCTTTGGATAAATATTTCTATTTATAGCATATTGAAGAATTCTCAACTTTCCAAACAAATTTGTTGCATCAAGTTTCACATTCCCACCAACTCTCACTATGGTTAGATTTTCTCTAAAAAATCTATCTCCCGACAATGAGTCATAATCATCCCAATCATCTTATGTATCCTCACTATCACTATAATCTCCATATCTTTCTTTTTGTCTTCATTAGACCCAATTTTCCTAATTCCACCCGAAATTAGTCCAAATAATTCTCAAAGTCTCAACTCCAAGACAACAATCAATCTCCCTTTCACCTTTGTCCCAAGGACACTCCTTCCTCCTTAGAATTTTTGACAACCTTAAAGTTATCATAGATTTCTCTAACCAAATATTCATTTATTACTTCATTACAAACAAGTAAATCATAGATGTCCATCTCCTTCATCTCATCAAACAACTCTCCAAATTTTGTAGGCATAATAAAAGTCCATTGAAAGCTCATGGAAGACATAAAAAATTCTTTCTTCAATACATTGTGATAAACTTCTTGAGCATCCAGATTTCAGAATCTAGGTTCCAAAGGAGTTTCATCACCATCTTCTCCTTATGCTTGAGGAGCCCTTGAAGATCTACCTACATTTTTTCCTTTCTTCCTTCTCATAGTTTTTATAGTAGGTTCATACTCTTTTTTATCTTCTACAATCTTTGGCTTCTTGGTTTTGTGTGCAAGAGTCTTCATTCTAGGCATTTTGGTGAAAAATTTGAAGTTTTGGGTTTATAAAAGAGGGTTTAAGGATTTGTGTTGATTTTAAGTGTTTTTGGAAGAATTAAATAGTTGGAATTTATGTAGGGATGATGGGTAGTGTTTGTGTGGAAGGAATTTTGATGGGTATAATTTTTCTCGAGTAAGAGAGTTTTTAAGTGAGGTTTTTAGTTGAGAGAGAATTTTGAGAGAATAACAAATGAGATGAAAAATGGGTTTTGACGAGTTTATTGGGTATTTTTGTAGCCTTTTACTCGACTAAGTGGGGGATTAGTTGACCAAAATGGCTTGTTACTCAACCAAGAGGGACCATTACTTGACTAGTTGTGCCTATAACTGCTTTTGGTTACCTCAGGTTAGACTACCAAGCCCCCAAGTTACTCGACCAACTCCTCAACTTACTCGACTAACTCCTTAACTTACTCGACCAAAATACTCTCCAAGGAATTCACTGCACAGAAGTTTACTCGACCACTTTGAAGTTTTACTTGACCAAAATATTTCCAAGAACACTTATGACACCTTGTTACTCGACTAAAAACTTGTTTTAGTCGACCAAACATCCTCCAGCACTGAATTTTCTCAAGCTTAACCTCAATAACATTCCAAATCTCATTCTAAGCTAAGATTGTATTACTGGACTTATTTGGATCATTTTTCTGTTCATGAATGCACAAAAAATGAAGCACATATGCACATATATAACACATCAACAACATCAATCAAAGCAACTAGCATCACCATACCAAGACTTAATTTAATTGAATTAAAACTTTCTTCTTTCAAAGGTTTGGTAAATATATCCGCTAATTGATCATCAGTAGGCACAAAATTCAAATAAATTTCACCTTTTATAACATAGTAACACAAGAAATGATGTCTAATTTCTATATGTTTTGTTCTACTATGTAAGATAAGATTTTTGCTTAGATTTATGGCACTAGTATTATCACAATAGATAGGCACATTTTTCACATGAATGCCATAGTTAAGAAATTTATTTTTGATCCACAAAACATGAGATCAAGAGCTTCCCATAGCCATATATTCAGATTCGGCAGTGGAAGTAGCAACACTAGTTTGTTTCTTACTATCCCAAGAGATTAATAATGCACCTAAGAAATGACATGTTCCAGATATGCTCTTCCTATCTAATTTGGATCCTCCATAATCCACATCACTAGATGTAATTAATTAAAAATCCAGGCAAGATGGATACCACAAACCATAATTTTATCAATAAGATATCTAAGATTCTTTTGCATGCAATCAAATGTGATTCTTTTGGACTAGATTGAAATCTAGCACACAAGAAAGTAGAAAACATTATGTTTAGTCTAGAAGCGGTTAAATATAGAAGGGAACCTATCATACCTCTATAAATCTTTTGATCCCCATGTTTCCCTTTCATCTTTATCCAAATTTAGAGTTGATGACATCAGGGTGGCCATTGGGTTTCAATTCTCCATATTGAACTTCTTTAGCAACTCCTTAGTATACTTTGTTTTAGAGTTGAAAGTTCAATCTTCAAGTTTCTTTATTTGAAGTCCAAGGAAGAACTTTAGCTCTCCTGTTATGTTCATCTCATATTCACCCTTCATTAAATCACTAAATTCTTTGCACATAGAAGGATTACTAGTACTAAATACAATATCATCAACATAAATTTTGTAAATAAGCATATTATCATCCAATCTCTAAATGAACAAAACATTATCAATATGATCTCTAATATAACCATGTTGAGTTAGAAAATTACTTAACCTTTCATACCATGCTTGAGGTGCTTGCTTGAGTCCATAGAGTGCTTTGTTGAGTTTGTATATGTGGTTTGGATTTTTATTATCTTTAAAACCCGGAGCTTACTTCACATACAATTCTTGAATTACACCATTTGATAAGGAACTCTTTATATTCATTTTTTGGAGCTTGATTCTTTAATGAGAGGCAAAGGCATATAGAAGGAGAATTTCCTCTAATTTTGCAGTCGGAGCAAAATTCTCTTCATAATCAAGACCCTCTTCTTGATTATATCCTTGAGCTACCAAACTTAACTTGTTCTTCATCGGATTTCCATATTCATCATATTTGATCTTATTCACCCATTTGACTCCAATGATTGTCTTTTGGAAGAGGAACCAAATCCCATACATGATTTCGCTTGAATTGGTTGAGTTCTTCCTGCATAGAAAAAATCTAACAATTATTTATCAAGGCTTACTTTATGTTCTTTGGTTCCACAAGTGATATGTATGCAATGTTAGTTTGAAACTCATTCAAAGCTCTTCGTGTTTTTATTCCTTCACCAACATTTCCAATCACTTTATCTATGGGGTGATCTTTGACTCTAGCCCAATCTTTTGGAAGTGAAGTGTTTGTTTCTTCAATGACTTCAATCTTTTCTTCCTCCTTAGTAGAAGTTTCTTACACTTTCATATCATCCAATTTCTTTTGAATATCATGAATGTCTTTCTCCTTATTTAAGGATTTTTTCAGGGAATGATTGGTCCATCAGAAAAGGAAAAAGGTGTGAAATTCGATTTCTTTCTCTCTTCACCTACATCATAATCAACAAACACCTTTCTCGGGGGTGAAATCAAATCATCAAATTTAACATGTATGGACTCTTCTACAACCTTAGTCCTAGTATTAAGCACTCTATATGCTTTTCTATGAGTAGAATATCATATGAATATGCCTACGTCTGATTTTGCATCAAATTTCCTAGATTATCCTTGTCATTATTCAAGACAAATACCTTGCAACCAAATGGATGAAAATATGATATGTTAGGCTTCTTACCTTTCCATAATTCATATGGTGTTTTGAATTTGTCTCTTCTAACATGCACTCTATTGATTATATAGCAAGCAGTGTTCATGGTTTCCGTCCAAAAGTACTTTAGTTGATCATACTCATTGAGCATTGTTCTACACATCTCTTATAGGCTTCAATTTTTTCTTTCAACTACGCCATTTTGTTAAGGATTCCTAGGTGCCGAGAAGTTATTTTCAACTCCATACTTGTCATATAGGTTTTTGAATGGCTTGCATTCAAATTCTCCTCCATGATCGGGTCTAATAGAAATGATGGACAAATTCTTCTCATTTTGAACCAATCTACACCACTTAGCAAACTCATTAAATGCATCATTTTTATTTGTAAGAAATCTTACCCAAGTAAATCTAGAGAAATCATCAACAATAACTAAGGCATATAATTTTCCACCTAGACTAACATGTCTAAAGGAACGAATCAAATCCATATGCACAAGCTCAAGATTTTTGGAAGTCGAAATTTCTTTCTTAGCCTTAAAGTAACCTCTAGAATAGTTGAATTCAATGCATGTTTCATAGAAGTTCTCTTTTGAATAGTTAATCTTAGGCAAGACTCTAACTATATCATTTTTTACAAGTTTGGAAATTAAGGGCAATGGTGCATGACCTTATTTTCTATGCCATAAAAATGCACTTTCCTCTAAATAGACTAAACATTTTTCATTGAAGGAGGAATCATCATGCAAATTAACAACATAATTATTCCCATGTCTCAAGTCAATAAAAGCAATTTTATCTTCCTTCCTAACAATACAATGAGATGATTCAAACTTAATCAAAATCCATGGTACAAAATTTAGAAACACTTAGCAAATTATGCTTCAATCCATCAACCAAAAAAACATTGTCAATGGTTGCCAAAGGTCCCTTACTCACTTTACCAATACCAATGATTTTACCTCTATTGTTATCTCCAAATGTGACATAACCTTGATCTTTTTGTTTGATCTTTACAAAAGAATTTTATCACCACTCATGTTCCTTGAGCATCCACTATCCACATATCAAACACTAGTTGGTACTTGCTTTCTTTCTTTCACCTACAAAATCAATGGATTTCCTTTTTATTGGTACGTAAGAAAATTTGGGTCCTCTTGAGTTAGTCATATGGACTTGGTTTGAAAGAATGGTGCCTTTAGCAACCCATACCTTCTTTACCTTGATAGTCCTTCCTAAAGTTTTACAGAAAGAAGCATTATCACCTACCTTCATGGATTTAGCACAAGTAGGAAAATCATGTATTCATGAAGAATCAACAAAGACCTATTTCTTTTTAATCCGATCATTCCGATCATAAAAAGGTTTGAAAAAAGTTTGTAACTTTAAAATGAATTTCCTTGGCATTTATTTGATCATGCCTCCAAACTTCATCAACATTGTTCAATTCCCTTTTTATGTTTCCATTTCCATCCAAAGCAACTCTTGGACTTTTGATGATTACCTTCCAAAGTTCAATATCTTGACTTTTGATGTAGATCATCATTTTATTCTTCCATTAGCGAATAGTTCACACCATTGAACTTAGGAGGTTTGTTGGTGGTTGTTCCTTTTTAAATGGGTTTGATGTAAGAGTCAAAGAGATGCTACGATCTTCAACTCTTAGGATGTAAATCCTTCAATAAAAGAGTCCAAGTTCTGATACCAATTGTTGAGTAGTTTACCCATACTAGAAGGGGGGTTGATTAGTGTGGTGGCCATTTTAAATCTTTTTGGATTTTTCAAGAGAATATAAATGGCAACACAAGAACACAACAAATTTAGAGTAGTTCGGCCAACCTATTGCCTACATCCACTACCGGTTCTTTTGAATTTAGGATTTCCACTATTATAAATAAAGATACAATCACTTTCTTGTCAAGTGAGAACTTTTACAACTTCTTGATTCTTGGTTCAATAAAGACCCTTCACACTTGAGTTGGAAACAAACTTTAAGTTTCCCAACTCCCAACTCACTACTAATTTTTACAACTCAGAAAAATATTTAAGAGAAATTGGTACAAATATTGAATATAAGAAATGAAGCACAAGAAATTTGTACTCAAGGGTAAATGAACAAAGAAAGCTTTGACCTTGAGAGAATAATGTCACAAAGTGTTAGGAGTTGTTCAAAGCTATTTTTCTCTAATCTTAGATGTGTATTTATACTTGTTCTAGTCATTTTAGCCGTTGTGAGAGTAATTGTAGCCATTGGACCTTAATAAATGCAGCATTAAATGTTTCAGACATACTGTTTGGTTGAGTAAAGGTCCATTTTGGTCTACTAAGCCTAGCCTTGGTTGACCAATCGATTTCCAGAATCTCATTGTTGCTTTGTTTACTCGACTAACTCAAGTATTTACTCGTCTAATGATTAACTAAATCATCTGATTGAGTCTTCCATTTGATATCTATGATTTGTGATCAAAACTAGCCCTTGGAGGATTTTATGTGCTGAATTTTTCTTTTATTGGTCGACTTTATCCTTCACCTTATCGAATAGGCTTTAAAAAGAAAGTGCACTGCCTTACTCATTGGACGACAAAAATTTATTCTTGGTCGACTAATTTCCTTCTTTGGTCGACCAACTCCTTGTCTTGTAAAACTAAAGGTGTGTTCAATACAACTTCTGTTTAGTCCATTGGTCGACTAACAAAGGCTCTTGGTCTACTAAGCTTTGTCCTTTAGTTAACAAATATACCAAGCAGATTCTTCGGAATTCTTTTTATGAGTCCTTAGAGTTCGAAAAATAGTTTCTTGATTCGGATACCTTTCTTGGAGACACTTGAACTCATTTTTAAATTTGTAAACACTTCTTTAACATTAAATCTTTATCTTAATGTTTTAGTCATCAATCAAAACATAAAGGGACAACTTGTGAACCACCCTTGGTGTAAAAATTAATTCACTTCCCGAGATGTTCAGGCTTATTTTGGGTTCGTTTGTAGAAGTTTTGAAATTTCTCTTTTTGAGCTAGGTTATGTTTGGGGGTTGTTTTTTCTTAAATGACCTTGGTTGGTTGTTTCATCAATTCTGTTGATTCTAGAGTTTGTTTTCCTCCCAAAATGCACTTTTTGTTTGCTATAATTAGACTTTGAATGCTCGTTTTAGGTTGCCCAAATTTTTTCTCTTGAGAAGTATTTTAAAGTAGGTCACAAATCGCCCCAGTGACCCTTTTGTCGTACCTATGAAGTTCGACACTTCAACTATTTCTTTTCACCTGTGTGGTTGGCACATATGGCCATGCATCATATTTAAAAGGTGTCTCGTTCATTTCATTTTATTTCCAATTTTTCTCTTCCATTGTTGCGACCTTGGATCTGAGTTTTGGTTATTTAGAGGTGGGGGAAGTTTTTGGGTGTTGCATAGGAGGTAGTGTGATCTCGTGGTTAAAGGTTTACCTAGGTATTTCTCATTCTTTTGTCTCTTTTACCTATATTGTAAAAAAAATTATTTCCTTACTCTATAACCTAATTTTCCCCCTGATTCCTTGTCATATTGGTCTAATTTTTGCATACACGCTCTCCTTGTTGTGCTCTACATGATGGTACCCAAATTATGGGTCTCGCTAGCCTATTTTTTGTACGGATTCTGACCCGAGTTGCTTTATGTAATATGGGTATTGGTTTTATGTTTTAACTTCTGTATCATTAATTTGATAGTTTTAAGCCTTGTTTGATTATTTTTGGAGTTATTCGGGCTGCGTGTACGACTTGTAGGGGCTTTTCATCAACATCCAGGTAGGCTAGCTTTCCCCTTTACTTCACACTAGGATTTTATTAAATGCCAGATTATTTCAGCCAAACGGTGGGCTAGATTAGTAGTTGACTTTATGTTTTTTCTATTTATTTGTGCTTGTATACCTTTTTGGGCTCGTGTGAGGGCTCGTTATTAGCTTATGCATCATTTAACGTACCCGGTCTTCTCGAGGTGACCAAGTGGCCATGTTACTAATGTGGGGATATTTGGTAGTTACTCAGGCAAGTTGTGTGCTTAGCCTGTGGCTTTTGGCCTTTCTAGACTTTGGGTGTTTTTCTTATTTACTTTTCTTGACTAGCGTCATGCATTTTACATGGGATTTGGTGATTGAGCATGGGCATCTTTTGAGGCTGTTTTAGATTTATATTCACAAGATAACTAATTAAAATTTGAAGTTTTCTTAGATTAATTACTAATGGAATGGAGATTTTTCTTGTACTTATATGTATGCCATGACCACCTTGTTGTATGGTGCTATTTCCTATTATAAAGGGAAACGTAGTTTTGAACTGTCATAAATGAGGTGTATGTTTTTACGGATATTGGCATTTGTTGTGCATATCCCCTAATATTGATACTTTTTGGGCAGCATCCCTCGGTATTTGCACTTTTGGGCTGGAGTCCCCCGGTATTGTCACTTATGGGGTGGATTCCCATGGTATTGGCACTTTTGGAGTGGAGTCCACCGATTTGGCACAATTATGGGTACTGATGGGGTATTAACCCTGCTCTCAAGCTTGAGGTGTAGTCTGTCGTGGTGCAGACCCTGCTATTGACACTTTTGGGGCGGTGTCCTGCTATATTGGTACTTTAGGGGTGGGGTCCCCTCGTATGATATGGCACATTTCAAATTTCCTTTCTAGAACCCCCATGCATTCATTCTTACATTTTTTTTCTAGTTGGCCTTAAGGAGGAAGTTAAGGAGAGTTTGTTTGTTCTGGATTTATCTACTAGTGGGATGGGGAACCTATGGATTGTCTGTTTATTACTTTCCTTTCTGCTTATATTCTTGTTTGCCCTTGTTCTTACCCATTTTACTTATTAGTTGAATTAAGCTAGATACCAGCTACGCTTCTATGGTCTTGTGCCCTATGTTAGTTATTCTTGGTTGATTTTCCATATTATTATGTGTTATCTCCCTTTACTATTTTTACTTGATTTTCTTCTAACTAGATTTACTTAATCATTGTTCTTACATGTATTTGATTTGACTTCGGTCGACTGATGATGTCTATTGGGTACCTTATATTTTAGTACTCATGCTACACCTTCTGTACCATTTACATGGTGCAGATACTAGCATAGGCCTTTGCAGGTTATGTGATCATGCCAAGTAGAGGAGTATGTGATTTCAGAGATCAAGGTAAGCCCCAGCATTCGGCTCTGCCTGTTCATCAATCTTGTTGGGTTTTCTACCTAATCATGTTTAGGGAAGAATGGTCTTATACTTACCTCTTGTTAGAGCAGTTGTATGTATTATCTTTTGGATACTCTGATATTGTTGGCTCTATTTTGTCATATTCACCAGTCCTGGGAGTTATTGTATATATTCTTTCATTCTACCTTGTAATTTTGTATTTACTGTTGGTTATTTGTTATCGGCCCATTGCTTATCGCTCTGGACCAAGGGGTTGGGGGCTTGTCTATTGAGGGTAGTAGATGTTATCTTAATCTGGGTTCTGTGTTATGATAGAGTCGTATAAGATCCTAGGTTGCCTAGGTTTTTGTGACAATAGAGCAAGTATCGGTAGAGTCCTGCAGATCGGTGCAGAGATGTTCATGGGCTATCTTCGGAAGGTTATAGGGTGCAATAGGAATGAACTCTCTTTTTTTACTCTTCCAAAAGTGTCTATTTGACTTTCCTCTTTTTACAGATGGTACACACTCACAGTTCTTCAGTGGATAGAGATCCTTCTTCAGATGATCCTGAGACCCTACTCGAGGTTTTACCACTTCGGCATACTTGCCTCAAACTATTGTTTCTATCGATCTACCTCCAGTTCAGCCAATGACTGTAGTGCCTCAATAGAAGTTTACACCACCCCAAATGGCCACTGTGTGGCAATTTATGTGGAAGATACTTATGATGTTTGGTGGTATACCGTCTGATGTTCTAGGTGCTCATCTTCCCCAGGTTCCTCCTATTTCAAATTTTCCACCAGCTCATCTAGTTGCACCACAACCTATTACAATGGTGGTATTTCCACATCAGAATGATGCCATACCCTTTCTATTACATGAGGTTAGGAAGATTCTTGATCACTTTCTCTGCATAGCACTGGCTAGATTCTCAGGGGCAGCAGGAAAGTACCCCAAAGGGTTTATCATTTTTTGTGAAGAGAGGTTGAGGACCTTGGAATTGTTGGATGGTCACGGGGTTTATTTTGTTACCTATATGCTCGAGGGAGCTGCGAGCCACAGATGGATTATGCTTAGAGACTGTAGGCCAACTGGGCCTCTGCTGGTGACCTATAGGCCAGTTTTAAAAGGCCATTTTTGGCTTCCAAGTACACACGCAAGTGTACGTGGTATCATAAGTAATATAGTGAATCTTTCGAGCTAGATATCGAACCCTCAAGGACATGTTATTATGAATTAGTGTCATAAATGACTCTTACATAAAATTGAATATTTAAGCAATTGTATGTCACAACATAAGAATTTTAATTTTATACTATTCTAACTTTAACTAAGGAAAATGAAATAAAACTTGGGAAGAAATATCAAGTGTTGTCGATATAAACAAACATTCCAGAGTTATGGCATTACACACATTCATATATGATCTCAGTCTTTCAAAAACATCATTTATTTCTCTAATTATTTATTCTTGGGTTAAAGTTATGCATTAAGAATTTATAGTCCTCTAATCACTATTTATATAATTCCCACAACTGCTTCAAGTGACTTGTCTTGTGATGATTTAATATAAATGCATTATAGATATATTTTCTATTTTACCAAGTGTGTCAACTAAGTACAAGATCTTGTCTTAATTCAAAAATAATGTTCATTATTCTTTTTAGGTAATCATGTTCATTATTGTTTTTAGATTCAACTAACATATTCTTACTCCTTACACTCATATTCCACTCGTCAGATTCCTAAATTAGGCACTTTTAGAGTTATAGATTTATTCTAATGGTGGACAATCAACTAAAGCATATTCATACCAAAGAGTACAAACAATTAATCATGAGAAATACCAATAGTTTATGTTCAAAAAATATCATACATAGTGTTATCCATAACCCAGAACAAGGGTATTTAGCCAAGAATATTCATACATAATTCATAAAATAGCATATTTAACATGAAGGTAGAAGAACTGAGCAATAGAAAGTAGTTGTTGAATGTCTTCTTCTCTTGTTGTTTTCTCTCCAAATTGTTGCACTCCTCCCAAAAATGCCTCCTTAAGGGTTATATAGTCGCCAAGCAAAAGACTATTTTGCACTTGACATTAATCTTTAATTTGGTAGCAATTCCAGCACGGCTAAACAAGGGATCACGACGTGATCCCAATCGTGATGGACTAGCCATCATGCCATGATCCATAACGTGATAGGGGAAACATTTCTGAAATTCAACCCTTCTCATTCCATCTTCCATTTTCACTTGATCAACATTCCTTAAGGCTCCAAATACACTAGAAATAGGCTAATCATATGGGTTTGTAATGCTACACACATATTTAGTAATAAGACACTTAAAAAGCACATAAATGTTAGTTAAACCAAGTTAAAACATGGGACATTAATGGAATTAAGGAATATAAATATGCCTAATATCACCACCCCACACTTAGACTTTTGTTTTTCCTCGAACAATCACTTACACATTACAAAACTAACCTAAAGGTCAATGACTGGACTAACAGGATACATCAGTTATCTTCTAACAATTTAATTCGAATCTTAAACAGTTTAAACCATTAACAAAGACACCAAAAAAATAGATCCATAGGCAAAGAACACACACTACTACATTACTCAACACAATCAGAATTTGTAGGCCAACTTAACACTTTAATGAAACAAAAAAAATGGTGTACACCATGACTCCTCAATTGTTCCCTCACAAGAAAGAATAGTCCACACACCCATCAATTCAATAGAATTGAATATCTTTTAAGGATTTTTAGAAAATATGCACAACTCTCACACTCACAAAGAATTCACATGCATGCACAAAGAACCATATGCTTGCCCGTTATGTACATCTCCATTAATTAAGCATGATTGACTAGAATCAAATACGACTTTAATGGGTTGTAATTTTGGTTAAGGGATGCGTAGGAAAACTATATAATGGTGACTTAACTTCCCTAATCACTTAAACACATTTTACTCTCCAATAACAATTAATCCTTCACTTTATTTTTCTTAGCCTTTCCCAGATCTTTTTCTCACTAACCAAATGATTTTCTTTTCAGGATTGCCTTTGTGAATTTTTTATTTTCAGCACTTTCTCTTTTTTTTCTTTTCTTATAACTTTTTTTCTCTAATTGCATTTTGTTGGTGTGTAGGCATTCTATCCAAGAAGGTCTCCCTACCATATTAAGCTCATTGGTATCCCTTTTTCTCCTTTTCCCTTTATTAATATTAAAATTCCAATCATAGATTCTGTACCAAAGCTAAATGATATAGGGTAAAAAATAGGGATTCAAAAAAAGGATTAAGGAATAGTTACGGCTACCAAATAATAGGCAATAGGCTCAAAGGGTTGGCTATTGATATTCTATTTGAATAGGCTAACATTTTACAAACATATCAACAGGGGCATATATCATTTTCTAGTCAAAGAAATATTTTTTATTTCATTTCAGTAACATGCAGGGCAAGTTCTAGACCAAGATGCAAAATATGGAATATGCAACAATCTCACCTCATTTGGCACATTGGTTCGACTAGTCACAAAAGTTGAGTCTCAATTAAGCACAAATTGAATGGTATTTCATTATTAAGCTACTGTTCCATTAGAATTAACTGTTATATCATGTGCATATTTCTCCCGATAATCTACTCATTACGCTCAGTTGTAATTCAAAGTTGTTTGTTCGTGTAAAGTTAGAGACAATATCTACTATGCTTAGTGATTGCAATCATTGTAGGGTTCCACCTATTTTATTCCTATCTATGATTTGTTTCCCTTAAGACGGTCGTCATCCATCCATCATTCGGAAAAGGTATTTATTCTATGGCTAAAAAGAAAATAAATAACACAAATAACTACTTTATTCTGTATGAAGGGGACTATCCTTAAAAAAGAGTAGGAAAGAAAAACTAAGGAACCCCAAAATAAAATATGCATAATTAAAATACATAAAGTAAAATACAAAGAAAAATAAAAATTACATAACAAGAAAAAAAACAAGAAAAGATAAAAACACACTCCCTATAATCAACATACCAAGGCTATTAATAACATCCACCCCTCACTTAAAATCAAGCATTATCCCTAGGGGACAAACAAAATAAAAAAAGAAGGCTATAAAACACCCTAGTCATTCATCAAGGTCCTTCATATTGGATATTTGGAGGCCTTCATCCTCAATATCCTCTATAAATACTTCAACAAAATCATCCACCATATCACTATATATGGCCATTATGCACAGTTGAAAGGTAGCAGGCATATTACATATCCCAAAGGGCATGTGCTGGAAAGTTTATGTACCAAATGGACATAAATATGGTATTCTCCTAATATTTAAGAGCTATATATATTTGATTATAACTCTAGTGTCCATCCAAAAAGAAAAAATAGTCTTGGCCCTCAAGTTTTTCAAGCATCTGATCCATAAAGGGAATTAGATAATGATCCTTGCGAGTTTCCTCATTGAGCGTACGATAGTCCATGCAATTTCTCCACCCAGTGAGACACCAGCTCATCTTTTTAATTATTCACCATGATCATTCCTTTCGTTTGGGGGATGCACTGTACTGACCTATTTTCTATTGGATATGGGGAAAAGAATTCTTGTATCTAGATATTTTATCACTTCTTTCGTACCACCTCTTTTTGGTGGATTCAGTCTCCTCTATTGTTGTAACCTTATCCTCCATCAGAATTTTCTGCATACAAAAATACAGTGTTGATGCCTTGAATATCAGATATTTTCCATCAAATCACCTACTTTCTTTTCTTCAATTTTACCAGAGCTTTAATAAATTGTGCCTCAAAAAATGCAGAGAGTATAATTGGAAGAGTGTCATCTTTGCCCAAGAAAGCATACTTTAGATGGCTGGGCAAGACTTTTAACTCCAACTTTGGAGCTTCTTCAACATATGGCTTTAAAGGAGGCCTAAGTGGCCTATTTAGTGGACCATACTCTCTTTGCTTTTACATAAACGCTAGAAAGATCTAATAATTGGATCATCTTGTAGGCTTCAATATCTCCTTCATTTCTTGACCGTAATTGCCTAGACTATCATATCACTAACAACCGGTACTGACTTCATTGCCTGTATCAAATAATGTGATTGCTGACAACTCCTTATATATTGCAGTTAGCTTTAGGGCCTTGTAAACATCAAACACTTCTACTTTATCATGTTCCCTCATAGTTAGTCTCCCTACAACCACATCAATCAAGACGACTCATTACTAGAAATGGATGCCCCAAAAAATGGGACTTTTGAATTTGCCTTAAAATAAAAAATAATAAAGTCCACAGGAAAGATCAACGATCCCACCTGCACCAGCACGTCCTCTACTATGCAAAGAGGTTTGTCCAAAGATCAATAAGCCAACTGTAAAATAATTGTGGTGGGTCTTGGATTGTCCAAACCCATTTTCTTGAAATAACATCTTGGCAAGAGATTTATACTTTCACCCAAATCACATCACCCTCTAACATTAAGATCCAATCCATTAGTAATCTAAATAGTGAAACTGCAAAGGTATTTTTTTCTTCATTGGTAATCTATTTTTAATGCATGATGAGCACTCTTGAGTAATAGCCACTATGGCATGTTCAGTGATATGATCTTTGTTAGCCACGCAGTCTTTCACATACTCGGGAATTCCCTATAATACATCTATCAAAGGCAAGTTAATATGAACTTGCCCTAATAATTTTTTGAAATCTAGAATCCCTCTTCTCTTTTTTTGTTTTTTAATCATTGAGGAAATAGTGGTTGAGGTCTCACAACAGCTGCTGCACCCCCAGACTTAATATCTTTTTCCTTGCTACTGTCTACAATATCATTGTTGCTTTTGTACTTTTTTTACTTAATTAACTTCCATTTTGAGGCACTAATTCATGCAACTGCAACCCTCTTCTGATTGTAACTGCATTTTCTTGTCTTGGTTTTTTTTTTTTTTGTGTTTCTAAGAAGACCCCTTAGGCCATACATTTTGTGACACAACCATTTTCCCTATTTGACTTTCTAGTTGTTATATATCAATTTGTTGATTTTTTAGGTCTTCTTTAAGCCTTGCTAGTCTCTCACTATCATGTGCCTGCCATTCTAGTAACTTTTTAACCATCTCTTTTGTACTGTTACCAGAACGCATATAATGTGAAGTACCATAATTCTGCTGAGTGAACTTAGGTCCCTACTACTATTTGACTAATGATTTCTATACTGACCTGGACCTTGTTTCCACCCCAAGAAAAGTTCTTGTGGTTTTCCTAGGTTGAGTTATGTATTAACGTAGTATTTTTGTTTTGCAACTCTCTATGCATTTACAAAGAAGTTAACCAAATTAGGATTGGCTCTGTATACACCAGATGTATGATCCCCTCCCCCACATGTATCACACCAATTCACAACCTAAGATTGGACTGCATTCATTGTAGCCTGCTGTTGTTGTTGTTCAAAAGCTTCTGCAAATATTTTTAAAGGGATGAAATTTGTGTTGATAATGTTGTAACCACATCTAATTCCATAGCCCCTGTAGTATTCTTCTTACCATTGTTTCTTGATACATCTCTATTCCAATCTAGATTACCTGTGGTAATCCTATTTCATAAAATGTGTAGCTTATCATATGTTCGCTCCAAGTCCTGTTCCCTTAATGCTGAATCTAGAAATATTTGGACTTTTGTTCCAATGCCTTTATAAAGGTATGTAACAATACTTTATTTGTCGATGATGAATAAAAATTTCTGAGCAATGAATTAAATCTCTCCGAAGCTTGTTAGAGATTTTTGCCTGGATTTTGTCTAAATCTCAGGATTTCACTCCTCAGCCTTGTTGTCTTCCCGATGGAAAGAAATGAATCAGTAACTTCCTTGCTAAGTCCTCCCACATAAGATTCAAGTTTGGCAACTCTACAGCTAGCCACCTCTTTGAATCACCAAGAAATTAGAATGGAAATAGTGTGAGTCTAAAAAAATCTGGTGAAACTCCCTCTTGAAAATAAGTGTCACTGATCTCAAGGAAGTTTTCAATGTGATGCTATGGATCCTATGGAAAGAAACCAGTGAACTGACCGCTAGTGATCATAGCTGCGCCATGTTTCACTTCAGTTTAAATCTCCCTCCAGATGTGGGTTCTTGTATAGCAAAGGTAGCATTTGTGGCCCTTGGAATATCCATCTCATGGACTGTTCTTATAGCTGCCATTTCAGCAGGCACTACAGGTGTCAATTGATCCAGTAGAACTGGGTAAGAGAATGCCTCATTCTTTCGTTGTTAAAGTAAGAAATGTTTTGGTTCCTTAAAGTGTTCCACCAAGTCTCTATTTTATGTTAGATTCTTAGTAATCAGTACCAAAAAAATTGAAACCTACTAAGATCAAGCTGTTAACAATTATACAATACAAAATATCTCACAAGAATAAAAACTTGTTAGCTTAAAAACACACACGCAAGTGTATGTGGTCTCACAAGTAATATAGTGGCTCTTTTGAGCGGGATATCGAACCTTCAGGGACTTGGTATTATGAATTAGTGTCCTAAATGATCTTATATGAAATTCAACATTCAAGAAATTGTATTTCACAATAGAAGAATTTGGATATTATATTATTCTAACTTTAACTAAGGAAAATAAAATAAGACTTGGGAAGAAACAACAAGCGTTGTCAATGTAAACAAACACTCCAGGGTTATGGAATTACACACATTCATATATGATCTCAATCTTCCATAAACATCATTTATTTCTCTAATTGTTGATTTTGCGGGTTCAAGCTATGTATTAGGGACTTATGGTCCTCTAATCATACTTATATGATTCCCACAACTACTTAGAGTGACTTTTGTCATGATGATTTAATATAAATACATTATATATATCTTACCTATTTGACAAAGTGAGTCAACTAAATGCCAGATCTTGTCTTAATTGCAAATCATGTTCATTGTTATAATTTCATATTCAACAAACATAGTCTTTGTAACACCCCATATTCGGCATATACTAATCATAAATATAATATCATATGTGTCCTTACGGTATAGATAAGGTACTTAATTTCCTATTCAATGGTAAAATGGGTTGAGGAAACTGTCTATATATCTAGTTTGACACGATCAAGTTAACCTCAATTTTAAAGTATCTAAAATCGAGATTGAAGGGTGGTATTTGAGTCTAATGTTTTGGGTGGTCAAGTGTATATACATTTTAAGTTAAATTAAGGAAAGCACGACCTAAAAACAAAATAAAATTTGAGGTGCTTTCTTAGCTTAATCGAGCAAGCAGAT
>JBDJHY010393850.1:0-18216 GCA_039654485.1 Withania somnifera | reverse complement strand
ATATAGAAACTCAACTAGTAAAAATGAAAGTTGAAGAAATCTGGCCCTCGAAACATATGGATCACCGAGGCTGAGATAGATCTCTAGAGTCTAGTCACCTATATGCTTAGGGATGGATAACCAGGTCTGCATGGTAAAAGCATGCAGTCATTGAATATGCATTAGTACATAGAATGTACTAAGTATGTAGGAATGCAACATGAACAAAATATAATCCTCAAGTTTACATAAGAATGTGAAATAAACTATGTAATCTTTGAAAAAGTCTGACTCCAAAATATAACATCAAGATATAAATAATATAATAAGCTGACAGTTGTGCATAAAACATCAATTTCAAGAAGTAAAAATAAATCTCAATTAAATATATCAATACTCCTCAGTTATAATAATGAAATTATACACTTAGTTAGAACCTCTGTCAATTCTGGCTCTGAATAATAGTAGGAGTTACGGTAACCAACGTATACTGAGAGAGTATCCACAGTGTCCATCATATTGTCCCTATGTTTGGGGGATCCTTGTACATAAGTCGTCTCACATCTCTATCAATAATTTCCTTAGCATTCTAAACATAAGACTAACGGTCATCCAATTGTACTGCATTATGGAGAAGCACATGCAAATGGTTTGGCACATACCGATGGAGCATGGACATATAGAAAACTGGATGAACTGAAAGTAACTAGTAGGAATGGCCATTTTGTAGGAAACTGCACCAATTCTCTTAATAATCTCATACGGATCGATGAACCTAGGGCCAATATTAACCCTCTTACAAAATCTTATAACAACCTCCAGGAGAGACACTCGTAAGAAAACCATATCACAAGCATAAAGATCCAAAGAGTGACGTCAACAGTCAGCATAGCTCTTCTGCCGACTCGATGCTTCCTGAAGCCTACTCTAGATAACTATGACCCTTTCTGTTGAATTATGGACCCAATTTAAAGTGTGGGGTGAACCTCGACATTAATAATCCAACCAAAAGGCTATCAGCGATGCCTACCATATAATCCCTCAAATGGTTCAATCTAGATGTTGGAATGGTAACTGTTATTATAAGAATACGATGCCAAGGAAAAGTGTTGATTCTAGCTACCATGAAAGTCAAAATTGCAAGCATGCAACGTATCATAGAGTACCTGAATAGTCTAGTCGGACTAACCGTATGTACGAGAGTGAAAAGAAGTACTCAAATCTACATCAATACCCATCTACTAGTTAATGCTTCTCCAAAAGCATGAAGTCAATTGTGACCTTCTGTCTGAAAAAATAGAAACTGGTACCCCATGCAACCAAATAACATCTCGAACATGCAAGGTAGACAAGGCCTTTGCGCTCAAGAGGATAAAGTAGGAAATAAATAAGCATGCTTGGTCAACCGATCCATGATGAACCAAATGAAATCATGCCTACTAGAAGTAGGGGGAAGTCAAGAATTGAAATCCATAGTGATCCTCTCCCATTTCCACTATGGAATAGGGAGCCGCTGCAACTTACCACTAGGCCTCTAGTTCTTGAACTTCACCAGAAGACAGTTCAGGCACCAACACACACACTGTGTGACATCACGACACATACACCATCACCAATAGTGTTGTCTCAGGTCTCTACACATCTTCTCTATGCCCAAGTGTATGAAAAAAATAGAGAAATTGGTCTCTAAAAGAATAGTCTAAATCAAATCAACGACCCTAAAAATACCAATATGACTCCCCATCCATAATGCACAATTAGATTCAATAAGAGTACCACTATATTGACCCCTTAGTACAAACTTTTGAATTCGAACAAGGGCCCGATCCTTGTACTATCCCTTCTGGATCTAATCAAACAAAGTGGGCCTAGTCATAACATGAGCAAGAACTCTATTCTAGTCTTAGATATCAAATTTATGAAAGCTAATAGCCAAAGATTAGAAGTCCAAGGAAAATGTCCTCTTCGAGACTGATAAGGAAGACAAACTAGCCATGCTTTTTGCCTTCCAGCTCAAGGCATTTGCAACCACATTAGCCTTTCCCTAAATTTACAAAATACTGATGTCATAATCCTTCAGGAGATCAATCCATATCTTATGTCTCAAATTAATCTCCTTATAGCTTAAGATATATTGTAAGCTACAATGGTCAGTGTAGATCTCGCAATGAACCCCATAAAGATAGTGCATAAAAATTATAAGTGCAAAGGCTACCGCCAGTAACTCTAAGTAATGTGTGGGGTTGATGTGATAATGTACCTTCAGCTGTCTTGAAGCATACACAACAACTTGATCCTGATGCATCAGAACACAGCCCTGACCAATACCAAAAGCATCACAATACATGATATAAGGTTATCCATCAACTGGAAGCATCAACACTGCTGTTGAAGTGAGAAACAATTTGAGCCTCAGAAATCTTGACTCACACTCCTCCGACCATTGGGAAGGGACATGCTTCCATATTAATCTTTTCATAGGAGTTGTTATTTAAGAGAAGTCCTGCAAAAATCGTCTATAGCCTTCCGATCTAATAAATTTAGGAACCTCAATAGGAGTAGTAGGTTTAGTCCAATTACAAATTGCAGAAATCTTAAGGGATTCACACTAATACTTGCTGAAGACACCACATGACCCATAAATTCCACATAATCTACTTAAAACTCACACTTTGAGAACTTATCATAGATCTTTTCATTCATCAAAGTCTATTGTACAATCTTCGAGTGCTCCTTATGTTTTTCTCAACTCCGTGCCTTGACCAAAATATCAACGATGAAGACAATCACAAAGGAATTTAAGTACGACCTAAACCCCCGAGTCATGAGATACATAAAGGTTGTTGGGACATTAGTCAACCCAAATAACATAACTAATAACTCATAATTCCTATATCTGGTCTAGAAGCCAGTCTACAAGATGTCCTTAGCCTGAATCCATAACTAATAATACATTATTCTCAAGTATATCTTACAAAACTCTAAAAAATATTGAAGCTTAACGAATAGATCATTAGTACACGTCAGAGGATAACTATCCATAATGGTAAACTTTGTCAACTATCTGTATTTAATGTACATACACTAGTTAAATTCCTTTTTCATAACAGATAACATTGGAGCAACCCCACAGAGAAACACTAGGACGAGTAAAACCCTTAGCAAGAATGTCCTTTAAGAGAACACTGATATCCCAAATCTCTTCCAGATCCATACATTAAGGGGAAATCAAAATAATCTTGTGCCCAGCTCAATCTCAATAGAAAAACCAATAGCCCACTCAGGTGTGAGGTCATGTAAATCAGCAGTAAAGACATCCAAAAATTCATAAACCACTAGTATAGAATCGAGAGAAGGAGGACCATCACTCAAATAATCAATAAAAGCACAATAAGCTAATGATCCCCAATCTATAGTCACCTACATTAATACAAGAGATAACCCACACTGGGGAAGTGACTAGAAAGTCCCTACCGTATCACTAGGGTACATCAGGAAAATTGTAGTCTTTTAATAAAAACCCAAAATTGCACGATAAAAGGAGAACCAATCCATTCCCAGTATCAAAGAAAGTAGGTTATATCAAGAATCAAGAGATCAAATCGAGTGTCTAACTCCTGAATAGTAACAATACAGGATTGATACATACGATCCACCACTAAAGAATCTCTTACAGGAGTACACAAACTATTGGGAACAAGTAACGACTCACAGACCACATCCATATAGGGAGAAAAAATAGTAGATACATAGGAATATGTAGAACTAGGATCAAATAATACCAAGACAGGAAGGAAAAAATAGATAATAAACACGTGATCCCAACATTAGAAGCCTTTGTTTGGGCTTTATAGCTATTGAATAATGTTGACAACATCGACAGTTGTGTTGACCTCCTCCTCCACCCCCTCCTCCCATTCAGTATTCCCTAAATGAAACATCTAGAAGTACTACCCTTTCCACTATGGATCAAGACCCTGAAGATGGGCCCCTCCTAGTCTGACTACCCTGGTCTCTATCGGCTGATAATAGTGAAGCCTAAACTGGTCAACTAGAATTATCCTACTGGCCTTGATGCTTCTTCTACTACTGGTAAGGCCTTCTCCTATTGTAACCTATATCCATAGGCTGGGTGATACTATTACTACCCTGGCAACACTATCTCTTATTATCACCCCTTTGGATAGATTAATATTATCTCTCCATGGTACGAGCATGATCCGTTACATACAAAATGGCTTCTCTCTATCAAGAATCAACTCAACCTCTATAAAAAACACTTTTCTAAAAGCAGCTACAAAACATCAAGGGTGCTCGTCCACTATCGGCATTATAGCAGCCTCATATCTTGAAAACTCAGTAAAATAGGCCTCATAATCGATGACTGACATAGACCCCTATTTCAAACCAATAAAATGAGTTATCATCCCCTCTTAAACACTATGTGGCACAAATTGGCCATAAAAAGCCTCACCAAAATGGTCCCATTCCATTGTTGGTGATCCCGCTAGTCTACCCACTCTATATACTCTCCACCAAGTCTTAACTTACCCCTCCTGCTGATATCTAATAAAATCAAACATGTAGGAATCTATTAGCCCCAAAGTAAGAAACATCTCACCACACTAAACCAAAATATTATTGTGTTTCTCTCTACCCCAAAGTAAGATAACTCTTACCATACTAAATTAGAAACTTATGGGGGTTCTTATCTAGAATCTTCTACAAACCATAATGTCCCCATCCGTGTAAACTTACTATGATCATTCATTCCTAGAATGTCACAACTGGAACAATTTTCTATGTATAAAATGGTTGCACCTCAGGATCAGGTGGTGTAGGAGGTACTGGTGCTATAATAGGTGCAGGATGAACCGAAGAAGATAAGGCACCTTGCGCCTCTCTCTAAGCAAGACGACTAGGCCCCATCATTGGACACCCCACCAAAAATAGAAAACATATAGTGCCACAACTCTCTCAAAGCCACATCTGAAGGCATAGAGGATCTGGATGAGATAGATCTACTAGTGCAAGAAAAAGTTATGCCACTCTAGCCTACCCCGACCATGAGTTATAGATGTATCCCGAACCCTAATTAGAATAGTTTGTAGGGTAGGGGAGAATTATATCTCAAGACTATGGTGCACTTTCGAACCATCTGTGAAAGAATGAAGACAAAATGAGTTTTCAAAAACTGATACTATTATACACATGATAGGAGCTAAGAGAGTTATCTTTATTAAAAGAGTCATATAACCTTCCGAAGATAGGATGCATATGTCTTTTTATCGCCTTGGGGTACTCTACTAGACACTTTCTCCTATAGCCATGGACATCGGTGGACCTAGGCCCTGACAACACTCTAGTACGACCTAAAAATTGGGTTGTGATAGCACCTACATACCACCTATAGACAAGATAAAACCTATCTTAGAAAAATGACCAAAGGGCTGATTGCTCGACCAAAAGAAAGAAAGAACAAAAAAAGAGATGAATGGAAGGAGTAGGTAAGGTACAACAGATGAAGAACAACAATAAATATAATATATGGAAACCCCAAAACCAGGTATGTGGTTGTAGAGCATCAATATAACATAGTATCAAACGTAATACTACCCAAGGGGAAAAAGATACAAAACTAGCAATGCTGGGAAAAGGAAATAAAGATAACTCATTATCAGAGGGAGAACTAACTAGTCTAATCTTTGAGTGCTCACTGTATCTCTAAAACTAAGATCCTACCTTTCCCTCATAACCATGTGCACCATGATACCTCGTACTAAGACATGCACCACACTAAGAGGTAGAAGTGTGGTATGAGTACCAAAACAAGGGTATGCAATAGGAATCATAGGTTGAATGAGCAATACACAGCATAAATTGAGTAAAGACAGATCATGAAAAAAAGTTAGGGCAATAAAATACAAGTATTAGGAGATTGAAGGAAAAACATCTATGACAAGTAAGAACATACAAAAAAAACTACACACCACATATTTGGAGCTGCATCGTGGTAATAATGAGTGGAAAAGTATAATAAACTGATAAGAAGTCATAAAAGGTAAGTAAGTAATTGTAACAGTATATAAAGGACATAGAGAAGTAATGTTATCAGAAGGATAAAAATTAGAACCCTGCCTAGCTTACCTTACTATAAGTAGGAAAAATAATAAGCTAGTTAGTAGCAATCATATCCTACCTAACCTCCCATACCGTAGGTAGGCATAAACAATCATCTAAGAACCTGACAAAACATCAAGTTGTTGATAACGCGCATAGGGACCATGTCTGAAGGGCCTATGGAGGGATATCAGTCTCACATGCAAAAGTACCTTAGAATAGCTAGTTTATTACAACAACCATAATGAAGTGATGCCAAATATCAGTCTCATCTTGGGTTATATCACATATCTTACTAAAACTTAAGTGCTACCATTAAGGAAAATAATAATATGATAAAGTAGCTCGATGTTGCCCCACAATCATTGAAGGTATACATATAGATATATAGAAGCTCAGTTTTTATTTGGATAAGATAATACTGATTATACTTACAAAAACTAACTCCATACCGCTGGGTGATCGTGGAAAGAGTACATATAAGTAGGAAAGACACTCTCAAGTATTAATATGATAGGAAACTAAGTTATAATATCATTATTACCCAATAAACCAAAAATCTATCTGTAAAATCCCAACCATAACGCATTCTTGCAAAAACACAACCACAATAGTCTAGATCGGCCACTAGGCCACCCATTAAAACCAGGGGACAGCTACTATGCTCAGCCAAATAGTTGTTCCACTTTCCAAACACTTTACGGTCCAGAGTCTTTTGTAAAACACGAATAAAGGGGTTATACAAAGTCCATAGAAAGAAGAAGTAGAATACTGATTGATAGAATGGAAAAATTAGGTAAAATAATATCAACAAAGGGAATCATACTAGAAAACCCACCTAAGATAGTAATTTATAATAAATATAAAAATTCCAGTCTAACAAAAATTAAGTCATACCCTATCTAGGCATCGAACATAATCTCAAAGTGCACAACAAGATACCAACAAACCACGAACGATATCAGTATTGCACGAAACTAGAAAAATAAAAATCTACGTGTCAAGAGAAGTAAACTGATACCTATGTTCTAATAGGGAAAACTGGGTCAAAGTGTGGGGAAAAAGGGACCTGTGGACCTTGAATACTCAAGAAATTAAAAAAATACACCAACGCATAGTGCCCAGCTCAAGGGTCGTGTGGTATAAAATTTGGCTCATTTTACCAAAAGGTTGAGGAAAATTGAACCATCAAATATTATGTAAGATATTTTTTGTAACAAGAATAAAAAATGAGAATTTTGAGTAAGTTACCCAATAAGAGTAACCCAATAATGTTCACAACTTTGCAAGAAGCTTCGCCGGGAAACCCACAACAAGAACTAGGTCCAAACATGGTAAAATACTTAAGAAAAGAGCGGAAAATTATAATGATCCTGGGGGAAAATTTCATGTTTCCACGATTTTATTTGTGTTTAGCGTCTTCTAGTAATTGCTGTAGATCATAACCTTGTTGGGATCGATAATTAAGTTCCTTGGCAGTTTTATAGCTTGATTCCCTGTTAAATATTTCTACGTTGGGCCTTTCCTAGATTAAACTCTCGGGATTGTCTTGTTATTGGTTTTGTTGAGTCCAAAGTATCTTTACATGAAACATGTACATATAGGTTATCGAAATTGGACTCCTTTTCCATTCTGTGATATTTTGGAATATTTTAGGAGTTGATTTCAATGGCGCCACATTAACCAAAAAATTTAAATTTTCTAGGGCTGATAAATCGGCGAGTTTGGCTGATAAACTGGGAGTTCATGGACTTATATATATAGTCATTATAAAGAAATTTCTTATTTTTTATAAGCTTTCCTCCATAGTTCCTAATCTTCCAAGTTTGTTTAAGCATAATTAAGAGTCTACGTTGTAGTTTTCATCCATGGGAACACGATTTGGTGGTTATATGATTGTTTCTACTAGGTAAGTCTTTTATTTCTCTTTAGCTATAAAGATTTTAATAATAAATAAGTTTTCCGAGCTTGGTTCTTAATTTTCTTCCATTGGTTGGAGCCTAATTTTGAACCGTACGATCTATGAGTTGTGCTCTATGTATGGGGATAACCATTTTATTATTCCAAGTTTCAAGGTTTCACTGACCTTTTTTTAGTTGGATTCTTACCCTACTATTCCTATAGAACTATGGGTCTTGTTTTAATAATCTTGAAATATAGGTTATGTTCTTGCTATCCTTGGGTGATCTCAAGTTTGTTCGTGTTTTTTGTTGTCTCAATTTATTTCTTGAGGATACTGTTGTAATCTAGGTAGGGTACAACATACTCTTGATAAACTAGGAATTTAGTCATTCATATATTTGGTAAATTTCCATCTCATGGTTCGGTTAATAATTTAAAGCCCTATTACTTTTGGTACTTTGGCCTACTTCCTATCTTTATGGCCTTTTCTCTTGTTATATACACCTAGGGCTACGTGGCCCCTTTCGCATGTTTCACGTTTTCTATGGAACATAGTTGGGTCTGGATGGGATTAAACTAGTAGTTGAGCTTAGTAGATATTCTTCTGACCTAGCTTGTGGCTTTAAAGATAATATAGGTTGATGTTTTGTTGTGCTTGATAAGCATGCAAAATTATTTGATTGTGGATAGCTGTTTTGGTGTTTTTGGGTAAGGATAATTAAACCACAAAGTTTTTATTCATATTACCACAAGAGGAGGTTTTTATCTATTATTATATACATTTCTATGACTGTTGGGCAGTACGGATCTATTTTATTATTCCATCACGGTATTTTCTGGAAAAGCCTAATAATGACGATTAGGTTTTCTATTGAGTCATTTAATTTGGGCTAAGCTGAGGTTCGATAATTATTCTTGATGATTATTCCCTAGTTGGGTTTTTTAGGAGAAATTTACATATGGGTTTGAGTCCCTCCACTGGCCCTCCTAACTAGGGTCGCTGTGCCAGGGGAATGATGTGCATCTTGGGGAAGGGGCATACAGGGGGTGGGGGTAGGGTAGTTATCATGACCAAAAACTCAGATCTTTAAGGCTCCTACATCCCACTAGTTGGCTCGCTGACCCCTCTACCTAGAGCGTAAAGAAATGGGATGGTACCATCTAACCAATAGTAATATAAGATGTAAAACGTAAGATGACGGGATATACACAAAAATACACACACACACACACACACACACACACATATATATATATATATATATATAACACCTCCCAGAACTGCTGACTGAGAAAAGATGGAGACAAAGTGTAATAGAGTAACCAATAGTATTATACACAACCACTCTGACAGGTGGATAATAAAACTGACCAGTCAACCCAGAACAAAAGAAGACAAAAACTCCTCACAGTTGGAGACCATACTTAGTCCAGATGCTCAGAGCTCACATTGATCTTTGAATTCTACTTTCCCTCCTACTAAGCATGATACCTCCTAATGTGATGACCCGCGCTAATATGTACACCATAAAAATTATACAGAAGTGTAGCCTGAGTACAGATAACAAAATGTACCAAATATGAACATAGGCCGAAAGGTCTCAATCAAATACAAGAAAGATACAACGAAGAAAGTAAAATAGGTCAAAAGAAAATGAGTAAAATAGTACTGAAAGTAAGACATAACTAGAAGTAAACCAAATAAAAGTAATTAACACAAGTTTAAATATCCATCCTTGCCGAGGTGCAGCTGTCACCCGTAGATCAAAACACCATTCCACAAAAAACATACCTAATATCCATGTTGGATTAATAGACAATAAGAATGGTAATTAAAGTAGAAAGAAGCATAAGAGTAATGGAAAAGCAAATACCAGAAAAGTTCAAGTAGTGCCCCATCCCACCAACGGATACATAAATAATAGAACAATTATAACAGACTTGATGCCCCATCCCATCAGTAGGCATAAATAGGTAAAATGATACCCAGGGTGACTCCCACCATAAGACCACAATGCATAATCGAATGATAAAAGGATGAATTCAAGGTGGTAGAACTTGACTAACTCACTCAAACGAGCATCGCCAAGTTCCTACCAAAAACAAAGCACTGGGAACCCACCCCTTGGTCAACCCCCCAAATTTGACACCAGGAACCCCGCCCGCTGGGAACCCAATTCCTATTGTATTGCCTTAAAATCATAAGATTGAAACTCTATCCAAGTTGGAGCCCCATTCTAGTAATATAGTAATGAAAAATTACCCACCATCGTATGTTCATGGAAAACGAGTCATAAAATGCGTATTTTAGATTATGTTAAAAAAAATATCCATTTATAACAGCCTTTACACCTACCAGGTAATAAAACACACCATAGGCCTGACCCCATTGACAACTACTATGATATCTGTGCATGCGAAAAACAACCAAGGTAAATAGAAGCCATGCTAGAAGTCTTGGAAAGTACAAAAACTACCATCTAAGAATACATATTACTCGACTTGTAGAACAAAAAAGAAAAACTAATATTATATCAACATAGCCGCCCTCAGTAGGATGAACATACCATTCTTAGTTTAGAGCCAACTACAGCCCTACACAGGCCTTGAAAAGGATAAACAAGCTCAAAAAGAGAAGGATAGGTACAAAAACATACCAAAAAGCCCAGAAAATAGCTAGACTCCAACAATTACTCAATATGAACCCAGTCTAAAGAGTAGGTAAGCCTGCTTACCTTGATGTTGGTGAAATGCTCCTATAAGTCATGCACACAACATGAACTCCTGGAATTGCCCGAAACATTAAAAAGAAGCTTTACGGGTAACCAGGTGAATTTTAATACCCATAATGCATAACAATTTGGGACTAAAAACAAGCCTGTGGGCCCTGAAGCTTGGATAATAAAATATAAATACCGGTATGAAGGCCTCAGCTCTAGGAACCTATGATTAAAAAATGAGCTAAATTGAAACCCCAAAATGTCCTCAATTGGACATTTTCTTAAATAATTAGGGAAAATATTTCAAGAACTAAGAATGGAGAATCAAGCGGGCTACGCACCTATAAAACAAAGGATTAAGACACACAGTGATCAGTAAACTCCCAGCATCCCCATTATGCAAGAAAAATAATAATTCCATTTACATATCATACGCATGTGAAAATTCAACAATTGAAACTCCATGCACAAGCTTGGATGGAAGAATAAGGGAACAGACCTCATGTAAAATTTGGGAGAATACTAGAACCCACCACATGTAATTCCCACACTCAATCCCAAACCTCAAGAGAAATGAATGTTGTTAATTTGGCTAAAAGAATCATGATATGGATGAAGGAAAATGACTGAAAATTTAAGGAACTTGCATTTTTTTAACCTAGTCATGCTATAGTGCGATCGAGTCACACCAACGCAATTGCGCTCAAGGCCTAAACAACAAACCAGTGTGATCGCGATGCTTCCAATGTGATCATACAAAATCATAGGAATACCAAACCAGTGCAACCACATCCCCCACACCATCACAATCTCTCTAAAAGGAAGAAAGGTAGGTTAAGAGTGATCGCTCTGAACTCCTGGAACTGTAGATTTTTCTACAATAGCAAAATCCCCAAATGAGGAATAAAAATTTAAGGGTAGTCTAAAAACAACAAAAAAAATAGGCATCTTTATTGTAAAACATATTATGAAATCAAAGGAATCAAAGAAACTATCAATAGAGGTTGTTTGAGTAAAAAAGACCCCCAAACCAAATCAAATAAGGAGGCTGAACTGTCTAACTTTCCAAAAACACACTCAAAATGAGCCCCGACACCTCTGGAAGCACAGCAATGACCCAAATAGTCAAGTCACTATTTTGGAGCTTATGAAAGCATTAGAATTATTATCTAGAACTTTGATCATCAAAATCCCACCTAGGCTCAAAACAAACTCCAGATGAACTAAATTTCCATAAAAAAGTTCAAACTCAAAATGAAAACCCTGGTACATGAAAGAAAGGTAAAACTAGATAAAATTAAGAACTACGACACATATCGAATCATCAAAGACTGATTCTAAGCATAGTTTCTATGAATTCACTCTCAAATTCAACTATTTCAAGGTTAAGCATTCAAAAAAATTGAGATAATGAGTAACTTAGCTACCTGGAAGATGAATTACTAGTTTTAGAGATGGAAAAATGACCTTTGGCAACTACAATACATGTTTAAACATAAGAAAGACAAAAAGAAAGGAAATTACCAGAAGGGTCATTACAGTAGTGGTATATGTTTTAAGTACTTCGTGGTTCCTTCCTCGCGTGCTATATTTCTAGAGAAGGAACCTGTGTGGTTACTATTGGAACACATTTACTTTTAGCACCTATTTGTATCACATTCCTTTACACTTGTTTGTACTCCTTGGTCTTAAGAGGAAAGTTTTGTTGGGTTACTTGTATGGCTGGTTTTGTGTTTTAGTAGTATGGGATGTCTATAGGTTTTGTTCCTACCTAGGCCTTGTTTTCTATCTTCCCAAGGATATTGGTTGCTCTTTCTTCTTCAATTGTTGATAGATTAGCTCAAAGTGTTTTTTTTGTCCCTCATTATGATCTTTTATTTTGCTGGTAACGTTAGAGCTCTAGGTACATGTCGCATTCGTTATTACTTGCTTGTGACTTAGGTCTTTTGTGTTTAAAGCTTTATAGTTGAACTTCCTTATTACATCTCAGATGTCACTGTTATTACCCCATCTCCATTTGTTATTGTATATTGTTGTCCTATCAATCATAATTGCAATTTACCTTATCGTATGCTTCCTTTTTCCTAGTCGGCCTATGATTCTAAAGGGGTACCATTATTCTTGGTACAGATGTTACACTTCTGCATCTTTTTGTGATGCATATCCTAGTATGATTTAGTAGGGAGGAGGCGATCGTGTAGGATAGACAAGATTCATTCAGAGGTATGGTGAGAATATGGCACTCTTGCTGACTAGTTCTCCTGTCACTAGAGTTTTCCTAGTTTAGATTAGGATAGTTGTATGTTGTTTTTCCCTATTTAGGGTTGTATTTATTATAATTATTTATATAGGCATTTTACAACCTTGATTCTAGGTTTAGGAGTTTACTATCTATTTACGTATTACTATTCTCTACTTCCTTCTCTTTATCTCCTTTTTCTATTTACTTTCAATAGTTGGTATCGACCTATCTCTAACCACTTTGGCTAGGGTTAGGGTTTTCTACTGGTGGGGTGTAAATGCTATCAAAACTCAACTTTTAGGTCTTGATAGATTGATATTAGAGCTCTAGGTTCAACAGTGTCTCTGGTTGTAGGAGCAGGTATCTGGTAGAGTCTCACAGATTGGTACATAGATGTATGTATCCTATCTTTATGAGGAATACAACATCTTTAGGAGGAATAACCTTCTTTTGACTATTTTCATGAGAGTTTTTCTAATGGTTTAATGGAGTTTTACCTTAGATTCACTATTTTGTAGATAGTTCACATGTGTTCTACAACTGGTCATGACGATGCTCCCCCACCTCTATAGAGATCTCCAGTTAAGGGATGGGGTTCATATAGAGGCCATGGTTGAGTTCGGGCTAGGGTTGTGCCACTTGATCCTACACCTACAGATATACCTCCATCATATATTTATAAATTTTTCTTATAAAGCACTTAGAGGGATATGGCAGGGTATGTGTACGATTTTTTGTAGGATGCCCACTGATGCAGCCTAGAATACATCTCATGCAGTAGCACAGGGTTCCCCAGCTCCTCCTATTCAGTTAATACCATTGGCAGTGATAATTCCTCATCCATATCCTATTACAGAGGTACCACCAGTTCAAATTTATCATATTGCCCTATTATGACTTGTGAGGATCGAAAGATGCACAATCACTTTTTCATTATGGGGCCTCCGAGATTTTTGGTGACTCGATGTAGGAACGACCCTATGAGTATTTAGAGGAGTGTGAGTTTAAGTGTTAAAAATTTGGTCTTGTGAGAGACACATGGAGTGGATTTTATCATGTATCACTTAGAGGGGACAACTAAGGCCTGGTGGAGAGTATACAGAGAGAGAATACTAGAAGGTTCATTTCCAATGACATTGAGACAATTTGTGGATGATTTTAAGTCTAGGTATGTTTATGTGATGACAGTTTACTATCATATAATTCACTTAAAACCACGAATAATTGCATTTTCTTAAGCAACCTTTAGGAGATATATTGTATTTTTTATATTTTGTGCAGTCTTAAGTTTGATTTTTAAAACTAGGACAAATATACAGAAGAAGATGGATATTGGATATCAAGTGGATGGGCCCATCCAATACTGGAAGGTTTGCCCAAGTCCTATCACCCAGAAGATTTTACAATGTTTTGGATATTTTAGTTACCATCCAATGATGAACAAACCATCAAACATTTGATGTGTCATCCATAGGATTTCGTTGTAGAAGATTTGAACTATTTAGAAAGGACATTAGAAGACTACTTAAGAAGTACGAGCTTCCCAATCATGAACGGCTTGTCCAACTTTGTATCACAAAAATGTGACTCCGTTATTTTGCCAACTGTAAGGGACAATGGGAAATGACCCAGTCTTAGAAGATTCCTAAAAAATATTGTCCAGACCTGGGCACATTTTTCTCATCCATCTGAAATTTAAAATCTTAACCTTATAAAATAAATACACTTATTAGGTTTATTTAGCAGCATCCGGTTTTGAGACAGGATTTACATATTTGTTTTCTAAGTTTTCATCTACTTTTATTTCTACTACGAAGATTAGTCTTATTGACAGTTGTGTACTGAGTGATTTAAAATCAAACACCATCTTTTGAAGAAAACTTGATCTAGGTATTATATCTAGCTAAATTCGCTCTTTTTATTAAATGGTTATTATCAGGAGTGCCTAACTTCTCAACTCTAGGGTTCTAAGATTCATGGGGAGAAATAAATCTAGGATTGTGAATATAAATTGTTCTTGCATTTAACAAGGTCATCAATACAAAATATATACATTTTGACTAATTTCTGAAGGTTTCTAACACTAAAACATGCTTAGGTTTAATTAGTATGACTATATGGTTAAACCTATGTGTTAAGATTATGACAAGAAATTCAGGGTATTTACCCTCGTCTAATGATTATTTTTTTTAACTAGGGTAATCATCTTGAGGTTATTTGTAGATAAATATTACACTTATTTACAGTCTGAAAAGGTGTAAAAGAGATTTGTCTATGATAGGTTGAGAAATACTTAGACGAATACATCATTTGTAATAACTGGTAAAATTACAAAAGATGTAAGGTTATTAACTTTCATAATTTGAAGATTTGTTGATACAAATGATGAACACAATCCGGTGTTTCGTCATTATTTGAATTCTTTAATAAATACATAAACTAATCTCTGAAACGTGATCACAAATTATTACTTTTGAAATACTAAGACACCCTATTTTATATTTATATTGTAGAAAATATTTGACAACTTGTTAAATATCCACATTAGACTTAACATGAAGCACTTTTCCCTGTGGGATTCGACCCTACCTGGGTTATATATTTGGTAACAACCATTTTATACTTCTTTTGAAGGTGTAATTTAGACATATAAAATTTGTGTGTTGTTTCCAGGGAATACAATTATCAATTAACTCAAGTCAGAATATTTTACATTTATTTTTATTTTGAATTTTTACTTTTATTCATTGTTTTTGTGCTATTCGAGGTTGATTGGTAGTTGACGCCAAATACCTTTGCTCGAATCTACCATTATTTCCTTTTGATCCTTATCTGGATATAACATTATAGAGGATGAATATACCAGCTTATGAGTTGCTCTATAACCATGTTCATTTTAATCTGAATGACCCAACAAGGGTCAATAATCGAGTCATACCAATTTGTCCTCAGCAAGTAAACAGAAATGTTCTAAATGTGAGGAACAATGAAGTGTTCAAAGAAGAAGATATTGCATACTTGGATGGTGTTGGTGCAATAGTATCTAACATTATAACTCCTTTAGCACCAACAATATATTTAACATTACCAGGTAAAAAATTTAACAATACTAGCAACATAATAAAATTATTAACTATCAAGTGGTTGTTTAGAGGAGTCGCGGGTGAGTTCCAAACATTCACCTGAAAACTTCACTTATATATTTAATTGTTACAAGTCTCTCAGCGTGCGATAGAATTCTATAAGATTGATGTTTTATCCTTTATCATTTAATGGAAAAGTACACATGTGGTTTGATGATTTAGCACTGCATTCGATTAAAAATTAGGATAAGTTGAAAGTGGCTTTCCTAGAAAGGTTCTTTCCTACATCAAAGATATTATTACTTCAGGATGAGATCACAAATTTCAGACAAAAGAATGATGTAGCCCTATATGAGGATCTGTTAAGATTCAATAAGAAGATTAAGCATTGTCCAACTCATGGAATAGGAGACAGCTATTTGAAAGAGACATTCTATGGAGCTCTAAATGCAACTTCAACGTTAGCAGCTGATGGTGTAAATTGTTGATCTATATGTCAAAAACTTAAACCCAAGTGTCCAATGAACTTGATAAAGTGACTAAGAACAATCGAGGTTGTCATACAAGAAAAGTTGATTTTCCTTACAGTTCAAATGTTGTAGCTACATCAGTGGAACCACAATGTAGAGAAAAAGAAAGAGATCAAGAGATGTCCCACCTTAAAAATCGAATTGATTTGATGTGAAAGAACCTTTTAGGTAGAGTCTATGAGAAGGTAACAGAGGTGGCTGCAAATGGGAAAGGTAAGTATGAGTATACTAAGTCTTAATCTGAATAACAAGCTATGTACTTGCATAAATAGGGGTCCTTTGGGGAACCCAAGGTTGGAATTACGACAAACACTACAATCATAACAAAAGAGAATGCCAAGATATAGAGTAAAGAAACTGGCAGAATAAGCATGGTTATAAGAAAGACCAAAAAATTCTATATATACCTTCATGCAAATGTGATACAGATTCATGTATTCAAGAATGAAATCATTAGATACAAGATTAAAAGTGATTACTAGTTAGATCTATAAGATAAATCGATTGGTTGATTCACATACTACCTTTATAAAGCAATTGGAATTTCTATTTGGAAAAATGTCGACCACCTTGAATATTAGAATGATTGGGAGTTACCTAGTAACACTTTGCGAAATCCAAGGAATGATTGTAAATTAATGGCTATAAACACAAGAAGTGGCAAAGTGTTACAAGAACAGAAAAGGACAGTGGAGGAAAAAAAGAAGTTTAGAACTAACGCCTAATGTTAATTTTTGTGATTAAAATGATGCTTTGAATGATGAGAAAGAAAGTGGAGTTGGTGAATTACATAAAGGGAGAAAATTTTGTAATAAAGTGAGCATATATGATCTAAAGAAAGTGTCCATGATGACAAAACCACCACTCTCATTTCCTCATAGATTGCAAAAAGAAAGTTAAGTATGGAAAGTTTCATAAATTCATATCCATATTAAACCAACAGCCGGTGAACATGTCTTTGGTGGAATCCCTTGAAAATTTTGGGATATGCCAATTTCATGAAGGACTTATTAACCTAGAAGACATTCATGAAATACTTATTAACCTAGGAGAAATTAATGATCTTTGAACCTGCTAACAACATTCACAGTTGTAGTGCTAACTTTTCCAGATCTTTGGTGTATAAAAGAAAAGATCCAAGTGCGTTCAACATTCCGTGCACTACTGGAGCTTTTAACTTTTCTAAAGGTATTTGTAATCTTGAAGTGTCACGACCCGACTTTTAGGAGTCACGATGGCACCCGGAATATCATCTTATCTCATATATCATATCAAGATTATGATCCAAGTATATATTACTGATGTCAATCTCTCAAGACTACGATCAAGGTATGTACTACCGACAGTAATCTCATCAAGACTATGGTCAAGGAGTATGATACCGATAGCAATCTGATCATCGAGACTACAATCAAGGCATATAATATTGACGACAATCTGATTATAGTCAATAAATAAGTATCACCATGTCTCCGTGTCAAAAGCTGTACTCACTGCCATACGTAGACGGTCTCAAGTCCCAGCACTGTACTCACTGCCGATTCTGGGTCGGACTCAAGTGCTAGCAATAAGTAATAAAACATGTATATAATTAAGTCCCGGTGCCAGGGATGAGTCCTGGACTAAAACAAGTAAAATAG
>JBDJHY010393743.1:0-18216 GCA_039654485.1 Withania somnifera | reverse complement strand
GTGAGCTTGGCGCCCAGCTTCGTCTTGTTCTCTTCAGATGTACATTTGATTTTGCTATCTCCATTGTATTTCGGAGATGATGTATATTGTTCAGTTTGTATCCTTACGATTCTATACTAGTAGTTCTTATGACATTGACATCGGGTTTTGGGAACTTGTACTATATATTATTGTTTTTCCGTACATACTGTTGTAGTCCTCCGCTTTGGCTACGGACTACAGTGTTTGGTTCTCCTACTGGGTGGATAGTAAGTGCCATCATGACTCCGAGAAGTCGGGTCGTGACACTTTTCAACGTTTAATTGCTTTACTTTATCATTTACATTACTGTTTATCTACTCTTGATGGATACTTATTGCTTTATGTTATGTGGGAATTAGTGTTTATTACTTCTGTTGGTTTCAATTATCCTTTCAGTTGAGGTTACCAGTATACCGACCTTGTTATACTCCTTATCTTTCTTGATTCCATTATTTATTGAGTAATATTGCACATATATTGCAAGGATGCTGGGTATGTTCTTTTCTATTACCTGTAATCCTACTATGTGAATCACTAGCACTATCTTTCTATGTGACACTTGTTTGTATCTGAGTTGCTAGTTGCCTGCATCGTACTATTTTCTTCTTGTGACCCTTTCTTTTGTACTATGTTATTTACTGCACTTATTTTTATTATGCACCCAATGGGCCCTAGAACCCTACTGAGTACGGGTTGCTTCAGCGACTTGTACTCATACTACACTTGCACTTGTACAGATCTGACTATAGATTTTTTTTCTTGATACACAGACCGCTGTTCGTTCGGATTCCATTCACATCAGAGATTCAGGGTGAGCTTGGCGTTCAGCTTGGTCCTTCTTCTCTTCAAACTATGTTTTATTGATCTCCATTGTATTTAGGATATACTTTATACTATATTCATTTTAGTTTTACGATTCTGTACTTAGTCATTCGTTTGATGCTGATACCAAATTTTGGGTAGTTATTCTTTTCTTAAGTTATTCTGCAACTTTTATTATTTTCATATGACTTTTGATACACTTCCGCATTAAATGTAGTAGTCCTCCATTTCGGCTATGGTCTATGGGGTTTAGTTCTCCTACTAGTGGTATAGTAGGTGCCATCATGATCCGTGAAATCGAGTTATGACAGGTGCTCATCGAGAGTCAGTAAGCTAGTTCATAGGTTCTTTCCGTCTCTCTAGTATATCCTTTTTACTAACATAGGAGAGCCAGAAAACTACGAAGAAGTGATACAAGTTGATGAGCAGATCAAGTGGAGATGGAGATGAAAGATAATAAGGACTCTCTATCATCCAATCACACATAGGAGTTAGACGAGTTACTAGAGGGCAAGAAGGCATTGTAGAACAGGTGGATCTTCTAGATAAAGGAAGAACATGATAGAAGTAACCGTTACAAAGAAAGACTGGTTGTGAAGGGATTTCAACATAAAGAAGGAATTCAGTACACAAAGATCTTCTCTCTCATGGTAAAGTTTGTAACAATCATAACAATTCTTGGGATGGTAGCTAAGGAAGACCTAAATCTTCAACAGATGGACGTGAAGACGGCCTTTCTCCATGGTGACTTGGAGGAGGAAATTTATATGAATCAATCTGAGGATTTGAGGTTAGAGGGATGAAAAGGTTGGTGTGCAAGCTTCGAAAGAGCCTATAAGGACTGAAACAAGATCTGAGACAGTGATATAAGAAGTTCGACATGTTTATGAAGAAAGATGAATTCTTGAAGTGTGGGGCAGATCATTATTGCTACTTCAAGAGATTTGAAGACTCCGACATGACACTACACCTTTACGTCGATGATATTCTAATTGTGGGAAAAAATCTACATAAGATTGATACACTGAAGAAAAGTTGTTAGAACAATTCACGATGAAAGATTTAGGAGTCACGAAATAGATCCTTGGTATGATAATCATTACAAGTAAGGAGGGCCTTAAGCTTTCAAAAGAGGAATACATGAAGAAGGTTCTCAAGAGGTTCAACATGGATGATGCTAAGCTGGTTAGCACTCATTTGGCTAGTCACTTTTGGCTATCCATAGATAACTTACTGGTGACCGAGAGTGAGATAGGGTATATGGATAAGGTTTCTTATGCCACTGCAATTGGAAGCCTTATGTACGTGATGGTATGTATGAGACTATACATTGCACATGCAGTGGGAGTTCTTAGTAGATTTATGAGCAATCCAAGAAAAAAAACATTGGGAGGTTGTAAAGTGGATCTTCAGGTATCTAGTGGAAAGTCAAGTTCAATATTGTATTTCAAGAAAGTCAGAGGCGGGTTCACAGAGATACATTGATTTTGATAATAGTGGTGACTTTGATAGTAGGAAGAGCACATCCGGGTATGTTTATACCTTTGTAGGTACTATAGTTTTTTTGGGTTTCAAAGTTGCAGAAGATAGTAATTCTCTCTAGTTATGAGGCCGAGTACGTTGCTATGAAGGAGACACGAAAGGGGATGATATGGCTACAATCATTTATGCAAGACTTAAAGAGGGATCACAAGGGGAGTGTATTATATTATGATAGTCAGAGTGCCATTCAGTTGGCTAAGAACCCAGTCTATCATGCTTAAATAAAGCATATACAACTTCAATATCACTTTATCAGGTTATCTTTAAAAGATGGAGTACTAGTTCTTAAGAAGATTCCAGGAAGTCAGAATCTAGCAGACATGTTGACCAAGAAAGTTTCATATGATGAACTGAAGTTGTGCCTAACTTCAGTTAGACTCCTTGGTTTTGTAGGAGAAAGTCAGAAAAATTGAGAAATAGAACCATATGATTTAATTTGTTCTCAATAGCCACGAGATGTAGGGCCTGATCCTACTCTATATTGGTTTCTAGTACTATTTGGAAAAGGATTCAGTTTTTATTCCTATTTGGAGTTGGTTTTGGCTTTTAATAAATCACCACTCATTATTTATAAATAGGGATACTTGAGAGAATTATCTGTAAGACTCAATTGTTGTTTGTCATTGAAAGAAAATATCACATAAGATACATTTCTTGAGATAGCTTTCACTAAGAGTGAGAGAAAAGTGTAAACACAACTCCCAATTTTGGGATTATAGTGAAATCTGCAACGGCAAAGTAAAAATAGCTCTCGCATTAATAGTGAACCACTATAGACCTATGTGTATTTAATCTTTGTTGATTTAAATTATTTTTTGGTAAAGTCATATTTGGCCTCAAATCCGAACAATATCCTCTATACTTCTGACATTAATACACCTTTCTTCTTTTTTGGTACACATTTTATCTCATGGACTCTAATCATATTTATTTTTATCACCTTTTAAACCCTAACAAAATCTATTGAAGTGTTTCTCAATTAGTTAGAGAATTTCTTTGGTAAGAGCAAGTGACTAAATAACATTCTTTATCGGAGTAATTCTACAACTATAAGAAAACATCTTTCCCTACTATGCAACGTGCTTTTCCAAAATCAAAGAAAACCTGTCATTAAAAAAAATGCATTTACTTTCATGTTAGGTGTGCAAATAAAACTCTCAAATTCATAGCTAAAAGGTTTGGAAAGCTACATATAAGGTGGAGGATCTCTAAATTGTGTGAGGACTTTGGGAGAAACCAATATGGGCTTGGCCCAAAGCAGATAATAGCACATCATGTAAGAGTATCTTTGGGCTGGTCTAATCCCAGGTTCTGTGGGATAAGTATGGTGATGTGGTAGATTGTTGGGTGTGAAGGTTGATTTTCTTACCTTTATGAGTTTGGATATGCACACATAAGAAGAAGCTAGTTGTTGTCTTAGATTTCTATAATACTCAACATTATGAGTGACAAACTGTAAATCTCGGTGACCCATGGATTGTGGTAATGGGCCATGCGGAACTTAGTTCCTGGTGTATATTGTTAGGTGTGAGAAAAAAACTCCCACATTGATAGATGAAAGGTTTGGGAAGCTACATATAAGGTGTAGAATCTCTTAATGGTGTGAGGCCTTTTGGAAAAAACCGTGTGGACTTGGCCTTATGAGGATAATATCACACCATGTAAGAGTGTCTTCGGGATGGTCTAAGACCAACATTTCACGCATATATAGGGAACACCAGATAAATAAATGAAATATTTGTTCAATTAAGCTAATGTTATTCTCATCCTGCTTATCCTCTCTGCTCTATTTTTAGGAGATATAATAAAAATAATCACGCGTTCACCTATTTTTCCAGAAGCCTTCTGATAAGTTCTAATATTCCTCATGACCAACTTAATGGACTTCTTAGTACCTCTCATGAAATTTAACTCATCATTAACATAAGCCAGATGGTTGATTATTAAACTATATGCCATGCCCCAAGCCTACACCATGGACGAAACACTTACTTAGAAATGGTCCCAAGATAACTTGTTATACTGCGTTCTACTAAGTTTAAGCTGTATAGTTGTGCAAAAGAATGAATGTAATTAGAAAAATAAATATTGACAAAGTCTGCATATAAAGTAGCACGAGGTCAATGGATCCAAAATAATAATAGTTGAATATTGAGTCTAATGACTTGAAAGCCTCTAAACATAACTGATGAGATGCAAGAACAAGACCAAATTGACCCCAAATACTGCATCTAAAAATAAATCAAAGTCTAAAAATAATGTCTAACAACTACAACTATCCTCGAACGATGAGGACTCATCAATCTACTATTAAGAACTGAGGATTAGATCCAACCTAACCATGAATGTGATAATGGGTGTTTGAATTTATATTAAAATACCAATACAAGAGAGTATACATTCAATATTATAAAACATATTGAGTATGTGAGGATGCAAACATGTAAAAACACAAAAATATCATGTTGAACTGAAAGAGGAACTAAACTGAGTATGTCAAATATAGAACATGTAAAACTGAGATACTATGACTCATAACTTCATGAATAGTAAACTAGAAAAATTCCATGTATAATAAGTAATAACATACTCATTTATGAGTAAAACAAGTGAGTTATGAAAAACATAAAATATTATAAAACTAATGAGGTTGTACAATGTGGGAGATTCACTTAACTGACATAAACCATGTGATAAACATGGATTTCAACATCTGACCTATATTGAGTAGGGTTTCTCTATGACTTGACATCTGCATTAACTTTATACTGAGGCGGATGCACTAAACTAAGACATAAGATCCTACTCTAGTACATAGTTCTGGGAATCAGATCAATTAGAACCCGAGTCGGCAAACATTAAATCTAAGAAACATATACATTTAAAATTATTGGAAAATTTAAGTATTTCAAGATTCATGTAAGAATTCTACAATTGTAGGTTGTTTTGTAAATTCTATTCTCTTGGTGACAATATATTTTGAAATTATGTAGGAACCTTGTGGTATAAGAATTGAAAGACTGTTAATAAAAAAAGAATTTTATAATTTTATAATTTTATAATTTTATAATTTTATAATTAATTTATTATCACCTTCTGAGTTTAATAATTTTATATACCAAAAAAATGTATTTATTAGCGAGTGCAACAAAAAATAATAGTGAAACATCGAGGTTCAATTTTTTTTTATCTTTTTTCTTTTTTTCTTGTGATTGTACGGATATCTTCCCCCAAATAATTTCTCATTTAATGGTCCTATGGTTCGTAGAATGAATAATAGTTTAAGTAACTTACTAAGAATTTTCACAGGTCAGTCTATGACTCATGAACTGATACCATGAATTATGGACCGATTTGTGGTTCTTATGGGACTTTTCCATGCCTTTTGTTAGCTTCCACAAGTGACAACTAGACTCATGGTCTCAAACTACAATATGTACCATGGCTTGTGAAAGCTAAGGGACTACTTGGTCCACTTCCACAATTATCTCTACAGATCATGGGCTGGATCCACAGCCTTTGGACCCTCTCGTTAATCACTAGACATTCAAAAGTTTTAATTTTTCTCTGCGTTTTTTTAGCTAAGTCTGGGTATAATCTTGGGAATTACTCTATTGTATTATAGTACCATCTTTGTTCATTGAGAAGGCGGTAAAATTCTCATTATGATTTAGCATATTAAGAATCTATAGAATACATCAAAGTCAATACAATTCATGACATCCCTTTATATGTATTCTCTATGTTCAATTTTATAACCATGTCACTACCTTTGTTGCTACTAGAAATCTCATGTATAATTTCCGGTGTTAGCATCAGATTCTTAATTATCAACCTTCCTTTTATGAATCCACTCTGATTATAAAAAAAATGTGTTTGTTGATGATAGAGTTTATTCTCATAGCCATAATATTGAAAATAATTGCTAGTGAAATTAATTAGACTTATTGGCCTAAATAAGAGAAAGTCTAAGGGGAATCTTTCTTAGGAATAAGAGACAAATAAGTATGATTATAGTTCTTTTCTAATTTCTTGTAATTCTTGTACAATATCTTTGAGATCCTCTTTAATAATCTCCTAAAATCAATAAAAGAAGGTCTCATCTCTGGCCTTGTTCAACTGGATGTATTCATTTTGGAAAAGTCCATTGAATTTCATCTTTTGAGGTATAACTGTGAGCTTATCATTTTCACTATATATAACACATTTAGGGATACAATCAAGGCACTAAAGTTTAATTCATTCAAGGAAGATTGAAAAACTTTTTAAAATGTCTGATTACTATTCTAGAGATCTCGTTTTAACCCATGATCCAATGGTTCTTGTTGTTTGTTATTCTATGGAACTATAACGTTCTCCTTTTATCTCGTATGAAATAGTGAAAATACTTACAATTAAAATCTCCTTCTTCAAACCAATTGATCTCCAATTTCTTTTTAAGTATATATTCGTTCATGCCAAGAAATTTTATATACTCAACATGAAATTAATTTACTTATTGTCTACTCAAATTGTTTAATCCGATCCAAATCTCTAAGTATTGCATTTCTTCCTGTCATTGTTTCACATTATCATGGAAATTACTCATAACTTCTCTTGACCATTGAGAGAGTCTCCTACTCTATGTTTTCTAATTTTTATATAGTCTCCATATTGGATTCCCTTCAATGTGTACATCCCATACTTCTTTAGCGATGTAATTGAATCTAAGTTATTTGATTCTGAACTCTAAGAACCTGAAATATCATACATGATTAGTGTTGTTGTAAGATTTCATTGACAATGACTTGTGAAGTGAACATGTTCTTTCCAAATACCTGATGATATAGGCCTGGAAGACTTGATCCTATTTATTATTAACAAAATCCTATCATGACCTTCCATATCCTTCTATATATCTTCTATTATTACACCACTTAAATGTTGACCCAAGTATCTAGTATTGGTTACTATATAATTCTCCATATAACATTAGAAATAATCTCTTACACATTCTATGGATTTTACTTCCAAGCTTCTCATCAGCATCTAAAATAAAATTTAACTATGCACTTATACTACAAGGTCCATCGATAAGTTTAATATAAGATTTTCAAAAGTTCTTCCTCTTCATTTCTGGTACATTTGACATAGACTGCGGATATAAAAACCTCTTTATCGTCTTTATCAAATTTCATTTTTAGATTCAATTGTTGTTTCTCATTGGAAATCATAGAAATATTACATTTATGCCTCCAATAAGACAAATTTTTTCCATTGGTATTTCCAATACAGTATTGGAATTCCAAGAATTTTATGTACCCCTGAATTTTCCTACTACTGACAAAAGGTTCTAATATTGGGGAAAATTATATATTGTAAACGTTAATCAATTCCTTGAATATGTGATTGGACTTATTGTACCTAATACCTCTTATATTTCATTTGGTTACATCAATCATGAAAAAATTAGGGGTATTAGCTTTGACTTGTTCCTTTACAAGAAGAACCCATTGAGGTTGACACCTTTATCCGATATGGCTTAGTCAGTGGATCAATATTGGTTAGGTTCTATTTCCAGGAAAAGTATAGGATAACTCTCTCTAACATGGATATGATGTTGGACTCCATGTCTGTCACATGATTTATATAGGTAAGAAGAAACTACCATAGTCTTCTAATATAATTTTTTATTACATTTAACAACATTTATTATCTCATAGTGCTATCATTTATATGTTTAAATCACTTATGATTTCTCAGCTTTACATTTCAGATTTATTTTAACTTATAGCTCAGAAAAATGACTTATACGTTTAGTTTCAATTTACATATTCTTCAATTCTTTTACCTTTAGTTTTTAATGACTGAATTCATGATAAACATTCAATTTATATTTTTAAGTTATTAGCATTATATCACATACTCAGTAACATCAAATATATTCAACGCATACTTCTTTTTGAATTGTATCTTATCATGGTGTAATTTAGATGTGTATTCTTGAGCTTGCGACTAGTTAGCTATGAAAATTCCATCTAACTTTGATGAGTCCTCATCATCTGAAGGATAGTTTACTTGTTCATCCTTAGCAGACTACTCTTATTCTTCAGTTTAAATTCCTTAGAGTTAGTTGGGGGATTCTTGTAGAAACTCATCTTTATTAGTAGAGGCTTTCACAAACTAGATAATTTTTAGTTTTATTAAGCTATGTTTGGTTCTAGATGTTTAATTTCAGTTATATGAGATCTTTAAATTTTCCTATATTAGTTTTATTTACAGCCTTCACACATTTTTAAGTTTAGTATCTTTAGCATCATGCTAGGTTCAAGGGTATGCTTTGGGTTACTTGGTATTGGCGGTATCATTCACACCTAGGGTGTAGACTCGAGTCATGAAAAATTTGGTATCAAAGCATAAGGGTAAAGACTCTGAGGATGTTTAAAAATCCAGATGAAGTGGAGTCTTCTTTGTGGGTGTGAAGCGCAATACACTTATAAGGAAGAGGCTACAAGAAATTTAGGAAAGTGTTCCCTTCTTTAATAATGTATTTCATTTTTGTAAATACCCATGATTGTCCTAAAATAGAAATTTTGAAACTCGTCTAAGAAAAAAAATAGAGTAGAAAATATTTCCCAGAGCCCTATAAGTCAAGTCATGACTCATAGGAGGCTGTCATGAGTCTATTTGTCGACTCATGGTATCTTGTAAGAACCTTGAATTTTTGAAATCTTTGAGAAAATTTCTAAGTCTAAGATGATGATACCAATTCACCACTCATAGAAGCTAGTCATGAGTTGTGGAATGGAACCTTAGCACCCTATTAGAAGGCACATGACCTTTCACTACTTGAAGAAAGTAGTTAAGAGTCATGGTAGGGACTCGTGGCATGATACAAAAATTTTCCACGAAATAAAAGTCTAGGACCTTTACTTGATTCATGAGTCGTGATCCCTCACCACGAGTCATAGGTCCTTTAGTGGTAACATATGAAAAATAATTTCTAGTACTTTAATGTTCATCTTAAGGGTAATTTTGTAATTTCCTATGACCCCATTACATGCTAATTCAGACATTTTCAAACCTTTTTCCCCTTAATATAAATAAATCAAGCCTTTATTTTCTATTATATTTCTAAAAGCTTAGGATGTTTAAGAAAGAAGTTAGAAAGAGTTTTTCTTTGAAGATCTTCTATTAGGGTTCATCTTTAGGGTGTCAAAAATCTACTCTCCACATAAATTCCACTTAAGGAATATTCTACAAATCAAGTATGGGTTTTTTAGTGAGGGTTCCTTCCACCCTCATGCCTATAAATTTTTGTTTCCAAGAACATCTGATGTTTTTAAATCTAGAGTTCAAAGCCCAAGTTATGATTTTATCTTGTGATTGTTATCATGTGTTTAATTATGAAACTTTACATGGATGTATGACTTGTATCATATTTTTACAAAATAGAATTGGATTTGTACTTGTTATAGGAGGGTGATGCTCAAGTCTACAAACTATGTAGCCAAACACAAGGTTGCCTTTATCGCCTAGTTAAGGATCCTTAGCTTAGTTTATAGCTTTGTTCGAATTGTGCCGCTTAGAACAATCTTTTTAGCATGGGTTTATGAAATTGGACTCTAAGATGCAAATAGCATGATTTATATCAGTTATTAAAATCTCCCATTTCATGATTTAAGACTTTAGAACTAAGGAGTTGTGTTAGCTAAATCAAATTATGACTTATTTATGAGATCTTCAAAACTTGATATGAGATTTATGATCTTAATCTTACAATAGATTTTGGGTCATTGTATTGATTTTCTAGACTTACCTCATGCTTAGTATAATGCTTTTACATTTATTATTCTTATTTCATGCTTTTATGCATATACCCCTATACCTTTGCATTTGAAATACTTTTAATATTCTATGGCTATATTATATTATTAAAATGTAGAGATAGGTAATTCCCAATCTCCTAGAGCTTGAATTCAGTAATGCTAATCTACTTCCTAGTTGGTGGGTCCACGTAGTTAAAGGACAAGGACATTTATTGCTTATCTTTCTTTCATTTTGTCTAGTAGTAAAGATTAGATGGGATTTATACCAGTACTCAATATAAGGTTTATAGATGCTTTAGAAAATTAATCTTAGTATGTTGAGTCAGATTTAATTTATGTTGTTAAGCTCTTGTTTTAGGATTTCGTAGCTTTCTCGTCATCTCACTTCTCATGTTATTATTTAGTTATAGTATGCCTTTTTTAATGTTGTTTGTTAATAGCCATACGAAGGTTCCAAAAGCTAGATTAGGCCCACCTGTGGGTCCTAAATGCCTTGTTACACTAGGGTGTAGACTCAAGGAGTGACAAACTTGGTATTAGAACCAATTCAAGTATCCTAGGGATGTATGAAGTCATGTTTAGTAGAGTTTATTTTGTGGGTATCTAGTGCAGCACACTTATAACGAAGAGGATACCTAGAATTTTATAAAAAAGTATTATTTCCTTCATGTCTTATTCCGTGCTATAGAGTATAAAGTGAAATTTCCTTTTATTCATGTTTTATCCTACAAAATTAATTATGGCTCTTTGCATACAACCCACTCATCAATCTTGGAAATCTTCTTATCACACTCTAGCTACTCAACCTGAGCAATGAATCACCACATATCTTCGAGATGACATTTTGTTTTTGTACCAAGAAGTCAGTTCAAAGATCAACCAACAAGACACGACTCCTGCAGCCCCAGTCGGGGGCACAATTGCTTTTAGATTTCATGACCTTTTAAGAGTAAATCTTCCTGAGTTTACCGAATCCAAAGTTGATGAGGATCTCCATACTTTCTCAATGATGTGGTAAAGATTTTGGATGTGATCCATATTAGAGGAGTTAAAAGAGTGGAGTTGGGATCCTGCCAACTCAAGGATGTGGCTCGGTGGAAAGATTATAGGGGTGAGTGTGCTGCTCCATCTACTTGGGAGGTTTTCGTTGAAGATTTCTATATAGGTTCCTTATTAGAGAGCTGGGGATAGTAAAGGAAAAGGAGTTTTAGTCCCTCAAATAGGGTACTATGTCGGTTAAAAATATATAGCCTTAAGTTTATGCAACTGTCTAACTTTTCTCATAAGTGGGTTAAATGAGCCAGAATATTTATGTTATCAATGATTTGGTGAATAAAGAGTGAAAAATGTATATGTTGACTGGGGATAGGAAAATTTTCTGGTTTGTGTCTTATGCACATAAGATAGAAGAAAAAAATATTATTGAGAGGCAAAAGAAGAATAAGAGGAATCATGGGGAAAAGCCTCGTTATCAATAAAAGTACTCATTAGTATCTCTATCTTCAGCTAATTCCCAACCTCCAACACCTGTACCTGGTCAATTTCAACAAAGGAAGCCCTCCGAGGCTAATTATCAGGGGTGTGCACTAACTAATTCCTTGACATTTCTCACTTGAAATCATTGTAGGGAGAATCATCTAAGGAGATGCTTAGCCATCTAGGATGGGGGTTACGGTTATGGTTAGCTAGATCGTAGGTTGAGGGAGTGTCCATTGGAGATAAAGGGGAATCAAAACTCTAGTAGAGCTCCATCTTCAACATCATCAACTTCTACAACCCTCCCTATTCAATAGGGTGATACTTCGGTTACTAGTGAAGGCCCGCAATATAACACCTTGAATCCAATTCCTTGGTGATAATATACTAAGTGTAGTATGAAATCTTGAAGCTATTTGATGTCATAAACAACTTACAACACAAAGTTGAGTTCGAAGTTCTTTTTTCAAAAAGCTTAATTTTGAAGTTGCTTCGTGCTTGTGTGAACTTTAAACGACCATATATTTTGATATATAATGAGTATGGTGAACCATGACCTATCCACAAAAATTTCTTTGGATCTACTTTCCAACACAATAAATTGTGTGTCATTTGAATTTCAGAGTAAAGGTTTATGGCCATTCTCTAAAAGACTATCCAACTGTGAAATGCTCCTAGATGCAGAGTAAGAATCTTGTTTTCCATAGTACAACTCATGGTGTGCCAGATTATGAGTTGTGGTTGGAGTCACACAGCATGACAAAAATCTATTCATTTTGCTGAGAAGGCATCACAAAAACAAACCATGACCAATACTATGCCATATCACGATTCGTACTGTCAACTCATGATTTTTAAATCAAAAAGTCAAATTTTTGTTCCTCTTATACGAAAACCACCACGAGCTATGGTATTAAGGACAATGGCTCGTGGTTCTATCTCATGGTTACAGCTTCTCTTTCTAGTGACTTCATGACTCAGTGAAGTTCACTTCACAAGTCGTGATGTTCCACTTCACGAGTCATGGAGTGTTTCCAGCAACATTCCAAGTTCATTTAATGAAGATTATTTTGGGTATTTCCATTGAATTTTTAGGCTAAACCCATGAAGTTTCAGCTTCTAAACATAATAACCCTAAACACTTAATTCATAAATCTTTTAGCTAAATTAAATCAAGTTGGGATTTTCTTCCAACTTCTCCAAAGAGGCAAGAACTAGGGTTTTTTCAAAGGGACTCCATTGTAGCAGCTTGATGATTGATTTTTCATCATAAAAATTGCTTCTAATAGGATACGTGGGATTCCAAAAAGGACTCATTTCATCCTTGTTCCTCAAATCCCTTTTCTAAATAAGGTTTTGAAGATGTTGAAGCATTCTGGGGTTCTTATTTAATTTTATTAACTATGATTCCCTGAAGTAATGATTTAATTGATGTTTTTGAGTTAGAATTATGATATTTTTGTTATGATTATTCAATTATAGAAGTCCTCATGAGTTTCCATATTTTCATAATTGAAGTAAAAATATGAAGCTTCAAGGTAAAAATTTATGATTGTTTTCAAGGTTTATTCTTAAAACTTGATATTTAAGATGTTCCTTTAGTCTATAGTATTGATGTTGTGGTTTGACTTATGGTTCCATTTAGGGTGTTCCTTTAGTCTAGAGTGTTGATGTCGTGGTTTGACTTATGGTTCAATTGAATGGGAGGATTATTAGCACCTAAGGTGGGAATTGAGGTTACCAAAACCTATAACCTGTGTAGCCAACATAGGGTATTATTTTGGTACCGCTCATTTATACCTAAAATATCTAGTTAGATCTACTAGAAAGAGTGTCCCATACAGTGGTGGGGTATGAGAGTCCCTACACACAGGGTAATATGGGGACTTCATCTTTTTATCCCTTGGGGTATGTCGGTTATAGAAACTTACATTGAGAAACTAAAATTTAATATTTTGAAAGGAAGAAAGTGAAAGATTATTTTTAACTAAGTATTTATCTTGTGTTATAAACTGAAGAGTTAAGTTGTTTAGTTGAGTTTACTTGAGATATGAGCTTTTTAACTGTTTTCATTATAAATAGCTAAATTGCTTATCTGAGTTAAAAAATGAAGTTGTTATTTATTGTTCATGCATTGCATAGTACTTATAATTATACTATATAACCTATTTTATACCTGCTCACGTACTAAGTACATGTTAAATGTGTTGGTTCTACTCTTGCTGCATGTGTTAACCCTCATGTAGATATTCACAACCATTAAAATGTTAGGGATTGACATTACTTGCATTCCTAGAATATTAGAAGATCGGTGAGTCCTCACTTGATCTGAGGGTAAGCTATTGAGTCATTTATTTTATTTATCTAGAACTAAACCTTAGCTTAATTACTTATTATTTCATTTATCTAGTAGAGGCTTTTAGACAAAGATGTAACTTGAGTTTGTCTATTATTCTATTGATAGTAATTAGTGATTATTGTGAGGAGCCCATGACACTTTTATTATTTGTTGATATTGCTTTCGTTGAGTGACATGAGTAGAGCTATCCGTAATACAGGTAGTTCTTCCAATATTTCTAGGGAAAATTAGTGGCTAAGGATGTCATCCATGCTCAGGGTGTGATCTCTGAGGCGTGAAAATCACCATAAATAGTTATATGGTCTAAGGTTTTTCCAGGACCAAGTGGAGTCACCCGATGTTGTCACAAGTATGTAAAGTTTTCTCTATAGGATATTATAGGATGTTAGATCCAAGGGCTACATTGTTATTTTTTTACACCTTATGTTACAGTGAGATTTGGGGTTAGTCCTGATTAGATCCCCGAGCCTTTCTTGTTTTGACTTCGGTTGATGATTTCATAGTTGCCGATAAAGTCTATTGGAGTTCCTAGTTTCAGTTCTTTAGAAGGTCACTTATACACATTTGACAGAGTTGGAAATAGTAGATTTCAATTTCATCATTAACATGGATTAGTTTAACTCTTGAAATTCCTTGATTGACTAGAGAACCAAGATAGTCAAGTTTCAATTATTGGGTGTGTCAGTTTTTTTAGTGGGGAGGTAGTTTGACTGTGCCTAAGGGTTGTTTCATGTCCTACCTTAATGCAAGAATAACAATATAAAAATATTCTATATATAACTCTTTAGGGTTAAGGGAACTGAGTTCGATATCCCCTTCTTGCAATCTATTCCAGTGGTTAGAGAATTTACTATAGTATTTTTAGACGATCCGCCTGGTATTCCTCTAGAATAAGAGATTAATTTCTGGATAAATATTATTTCTAATATGCAAATCATATCTATCTTAACTTATAGTATGTCTCCATAAGATCTTAAAGAGCTCAAGGATCAGCTAGCAAACCTTATGAACAAGGTGTTTGTCAGGCCCAGCGTTCCTGTGTTTTACCTAGAGGTGCCCTTGTCTTTGTCATATGAAAAAAGGATGACTCCATCCGTATTTTTATAGAATACTAACATTTGAAAAAGTTCACCATTAAGATTAAGTATCATATTGCTAGAATCAATGATCTGTTTGACCAAATTTAGGATGCGAACTGTCTCTCTACAATAAACATCTGTTTCAGTTACCATCAGCTCAAGGTTAAGGAATGCAATATTCTAAAGATTGACTTTCAAAATCAATACGGTAATTTAGAGATAATTTTCATGTCATTCGAATTGACAATTCCCTATATACTTTCATGGATCTTATGAATAGAGTTTATAAGCCTTATGTCGATTTGTTCATGATCGTGTTTATTGATGATATCCTAGTGTGTTCCAAGAGTGAAGATGATCATGCTTCTTATTTGAAAATTTTCTTCAAGAATCTCCTATATCATCATCTATATGATAATTTTTTTAAGTGTGAGTTCTGGCTTAATCAGTAGCTTTCCTCAGCCCTGTTGTCTCTAGAGAGGATATCCAGGTTGATTTTAGAAATATACATATTATGATGAATTGGCATAGACCTACCTCTTTGTCATAAATCAGAAGTTTCTAGGATCTAACTGGGTATCATTGAAGGCTTGTACCTGGGTTTTCATCCTTAGCTCTTTGCCACAAGATATACCTAAACGAATGTCAAGTTTTATTGATCAGATGGTTGTGAGAATAATTTCTGTGATCTAAAGGATAGTTTGACTTCTTCTCTAGTGCTAACCCTTCCATAGGGTACTGAGTGTTTTGTAGTTTATTGCAACACCTCTGGGGTTGGGTTTGGGTGTTTACTTATGCAGAGTATGCTTCCAAGAAACTCAAGGTTCATATGAAGAACTATTCAACCCATGATCTTGAGTTGGAATCTTTAGTCTTTTCCGTGAAAATATAAAAATATTATCCATGTAGTTTTCATTTAAATATTTTCACTGACCACAAAAGTATTCAATATATATTTAGTTTTAAGGAGTTGATCTTTGACATAGGAGGTGTTTAGAGTTGTTGTAGGACTATGATATTAGTCTTCTTTTCCTCCCTGATAATGCCAATATGGTATCCAATGCCCTTAGTAAAATTTATATTAGAAGTTTAGTTCAGGTTGAGGAATTTAAGAAGGAGTTTGCCACGATTTGCACTTCTTACATATGTAGCTGTTAGAATGGTTAAGATTTATGATGGTGTTATGATAGTGAAAAATGTGTTTGAGTCTTATTTGGCTGTTGAGGTAAAAAAAAAAGCAAGACAGTGATCCGATTTGGATTTCATTAAAGGGTGTAGTGCATAAACAGAAAGTGTGGGTGTTCTCCTAAGAGGGAGATGGGGTGTTTCTTTATGAACGTCATTTGTGTGTTCCCATGCTGATGGTTTGAAATAATAAATTTTTATCTGAGGCTTACATTTTCACATACTCAATTCATCCTTGTGCCACCAAAATGTATAGGCATTTGAGGGAAGTATATTGGTGGGATGGAATGAAAAAGGACATAGCTGAGTTCGTGGCTAAGTGTAAATTGACAACAAGTGAAAGTTAAGTATCTAAAGCTAGTAGGTAAGATGAAAAGATTTGGGATTCCGACATAGAAATAGAAAGTAATAAATATGTGTTTTATTATTGGTATACCACATACTAGGAGGTAGTGTGACTCCATTTGGGTTATTGTGGATCAGATGACCAATCAGCCATTTTTCTGCCAGTTCACGCTAGTTTACATTAGAAGAGTATGGTATGTTTTACCTTCAGGAGATAGTTTGTATGTATTGCATTCCTTTGACAGATAAATAGTTTGTATGTATGGTGTGCCTTTGACCATTATTTCAGATAGGAATATTTAGTTTACTTCACAATTTTGGATGTCTTTCAAAAGATGATTAGGTTATCAGGTCTATCTCAGCACCATTATTCATCCAAAGATAGATGGTCATGCTGAGAGGACCAAATAGAGTTTTGAGGATATGCTAAGAGCTCTCACACTTAACTTCAATGGTAGTTGGGATCACCATTTTCCTTTAATAGAGATTGCATATAATAATAACTATATTTTCAGTATCCAGATGACTCTATTTGAGGCCTTATATGGAGGAGTTGTAGCTCTACTATTGGTTGGCTCGAGGGTGGGAATACAACATTTATAGGGTTAGATTTAGTGTTTGATGTCACTCAGAAAGTTCAGCTTATTCAAGAATGGTTGAAAATAGCTTAGAGTAGATAAAAGTTATATATTAATGTTAGGAGGAAAGAGCTAGAGTTTTATATAGATGATTGGGCCTTTCTGAAGTTCTCACCCATGAAGGGTGTGATGCTCTTTGGAAAGAAAGGGAAACTACTCCTTGCTATAGATGCTCATATCATATTTTGAGAAGGGTAAGGTTGGTGGCCTATGAGTTAGGTATTCTAGCTGAGTTGGCAGTAGTCCAAACTGTGTATCATGGTTTTTGAAAATGTATTTGTAGAGATCATTTATGTGAAAAATAGCCTTACTTATGATGAGGTACCAGTTTAAATTCTAGACAGACAGGTTCAGAGACTCCAAAATAAGATGTAGCTTCAATTAAGGTATTATGGAGAAACCAGCCAGTTGGAGGAGCTACATAGGAGATAGAAGATTAGATGATAAATAAATACCCTCACTTTTTACTCTCTATCTCTAAAGCAGTATAACATAGTTACTCTTAAATTCTAGCTTTTCTTTCTAGCTTCATGTTTAAGGCCCGCTCTCATTGCTTTCATGTGTATGTTTTCATGCCAAGTATGCTCAACACATGTTTATATTCAATATAATTAGAATCATGTTTAATCTCAGTTCAGTCCTTATGTTAATAATAACACTCAAAACTAGTCAAATTCAATGTAAACTCAACTCTAGCATTCATTCAATGACAAATGATGCCAAGGGGGATATATCGTAATGCTGAATTATTTTCCTAACCTAGAAAGTCTAAAATTTATAGTAGAAAAAAAAATTCCCAGTCCCCTACGAGTCAAGTTACGAATTATGGGAGGTTGGCACAAGTCTGTCTATTATCTCATAGAATCCTGAAGAAAACCTTACCACGAGAACAAGTTATGAATCATGGCAGATAGTCACGAGTCTAAGGAACGGACTCATGG
>JBDJHY010393637.1:0-18217 GCA_039654485.1 Withania somnifera | reverse complement strand
GCAGTATCTGTTTATGTGGCATTGATTCATTCTTGAACTGCTAGTTTCCTGATATGTCCTATTGGCTTCCATGACTGTTTTCTTTGTTATTCCGCTATTCACTGCAGTTAGTTTTGTTGTGTGCTCAGTGGGCCTCGAGACCTACTGAGTACAGGTTTCATCGGCGGCTTGTACTCATACTACACTTGTATGTACAGATTCGTGTACAGGTCCTCGTTCGTGATTCAGCCCGCTGATCGTTTGTTTCTCCTCAGACCAGAGCTATAGGGTGAGCTTGGCGTGCAACTTACTTCTATAGTCCTTCTACTTTATATTTTGTTCTTCTCCATTGTATATTCGGAGACAGATGGATATTGTATTTGGTCACTTTTGCCGTCTGTATATTAGCAATTCTTATGACATTAACATCGGGTTTTGGGAACTTGTATTACATCTTATTGTTTTCCGCATATACTAAAGTAGTCCTCCGCTTTGGCTACGGACTACAGGGTTTGGTTCTCCTACTGGTGGATAGTAGGTACCATCGTGACTCCGAGAAGTCGGGTCGTGACATATTATAAGAACTATTCATGTGGGAGGTTATTCCCTCAATTGGACCTACAGTCCTGGATCGCTATGTGAAGCTTAGGGGAGGGATATATGGGGATATAGTGGTATACGAAGATGTCTCCCCTGAGTCCTTCCTAACGTGGGTACATCCCGAGGAATTTGCATTCAGGCCCTTGATTTTCTTTACCTTCACCCACTTACATTGCATATTTCTATATTTGTTGTACCCCTCAAGATTATGTGGGAAGTCACATTGGGTTCTTGGTTGTTTTGATGTACCTGTTTTTATATGGTGAGCACAGTCAGGTTATGGTTGCTTTTCCGTTTACTTATTTGTACCCCCTGTTCTGTGGTGAGCCCAGTTAGGGTGTTATATGCTTTTTTCTTGATTTATTAGTATTGTTACTTGTCTCAACCCAAAATTCAAGTTGAGATGTCTTCTACATCCTACTTGTTTACAATTCTAACTATGGCTCAGAGTGTTAAGCGATGGATCAGTATGCAGTATCAAAAGAAAAGAGAAGAGAGATGAAGTGAAGAAACAGAAGAAGAACACATAAATACATAACAAAAATAACTCTTTAAAACATGGTATTGTGGTTGTAGATCATTTATGTAAATAATAGTATAAGATACATTCCTCAATGGGGAAAAAACTACAAAGTACCAATCTTGAACCAAAACTAGGACAACTTTGTACTAGAAGGAGAACTAATCAGCAAAAATGTCAATTTCTTACCTTATCTCCAAAATAGCTCTGATATATTTCATATGATAACGTTCTCCTTGTTGACTCATACCAGGGTCTTAATCACAAAATGATGCAGCAGTGTAGCGTGAGTAAAAAAATAATAGGTACCCAGAAGGCATCATAGGCAGACCGGGAAAACCAGTCATAAAGTAAGGTAAAGTCCAATAATGAGAAAATAGGGGAAACATAAAAGGAGGGAGAAATTATGGAAAAAAACTAAAACATATGGTGAAAGGTCATTTGTCAATGTGTGAACATAGTGGACCAAAGTCACAAGAAAATCATAAACAATGCAACACGTACATGAATCTCCAATGTAACCACCACAATGAGAATTCATAAAGAGGAATATGTGACCAATAACTAGCAAATCTACCGGCAAGTAAAGCAAAGAGAGTAGCCAATATCCAGAAACATATAACAAACAACGCCTAGCTAGAAAGAAACCTATCAGTATCCTATACTACTAGGGGTACAACCAGGCCTACAAGTAACCCAATGAGACTTCCCCCGTAAGCCTGAAGAGTACAAACAGGAACAAAATAATGTAATGCAGAGGGAAACTAAAAAGTAAATATTTTCCAATAGTAACCCTAAGTGAAGGAAAAGAGATATATTCTGTTATTGCATAGGCTCATTATAAGGTATCTACAACTCTCTAGATATATCATAATTACAATAAAATTATTTCAAATAAAACCTTCCTCTTATAGTCAAGGTAAACATAATTGAACTACCATTGAACAAAACTATCAGTCCCAATGAGCCATAACTGAGTTAGGAAAGCTATAGAAAATCATTAAACACATAGAGATCATGGAAAACATAAATGACCCAAAGGTCATTACAATATTATCTCCTCTCCTGAAGTTATTCTGGTATTCCTTTTTTGTGTTGTTGTTTATAGTAGCTTAGCCTTTGTTTTTGTTTATTTTACAATATCTTTAGTATACTTCACCCTTAAGCTCTAGGTATGTGTCACGTTTCCTTTGGCTTTATATTTACTAGTAGTTTTTTTGTTAGTGGTAAGGTTGTAGTATTACTCTACCTAGCTTAGCCTTATATGATAGTACACATCAAATTAGTTATTGCTTACTCCTCTAGATTCTTGATTAGCTTTACATTACCTTCTCTGTTATTCTACTCGTTAGCTTGTACTTTCCATTAGACTTTTCACATGTTGCCTTTCTATAATATTGTTATCTTCCTTACTTACCATTGTTGTTTTGAACTTTCCTTTTTTACTATTATTACCTTATTATCTTGTCTATTAGTATAGATATTGCTATTTTATTATTTTTATATTATGCATGCCCTATTGTCCTATGATGTCTACTCGGTAGCCATGGTTATTGATACTCATACTACACTTTTGCATTTTTTTGTGATGCAGGATCTAGTGTGGCTTATATTTGAGGACACTGTTCATGTCGCACCGTGCATTGGAGTCTTCCGAGGATACGAGGAGCTCATGGCACTCATTTTCCTTTTCCATTTGCAATCATATCAATTTATAGCCAGAGATAGTTTATGTTTTGTATTGTATAGTGCTGTTGTACAGTATTTTATATTTAGATACTTCTGCAGTATTGATGTCAGGTCTTGGTAATGGTTGATGCATCTGTATATATTTAATGTCTTTCACTTCCCTCCCTCTAGGCTTTTCTGTTATTGTGTTTTGAGATACAGTCTGATGTTTATCACTTCAGGTTGTGGGAAAGGCTTGTCTATATGTGGGGTTTTGTAGATTATATCATGACCTGCGTTATGGATTGTGCACAATTGACCTTGTGAGCTTGAGTTTAGCCTTTCATTATTTTCATGTTTCATTCTTGAATTGTAAAGTTTTGTAATTGAAATTTCTTTGGATGATTGAGAGTCCATTTTTTGTTCATTTGGGCTCCTCAAATTTGAACCACATGTTCCTTGGGCAGAGACTTACGTGCTGGTAATTTTTATTTCTAATTTCTAGCAGCGGGTTCCATGGGCACTTTTTAGCACGGATTCCGACTTAATTCTTAGTATAGGATTATAGATCTTAAAGAACTCGAAGAAATATGTATTTTGGTAATTTAATATTCATATATTTCGGACTCTCCCATGGATTTGGCATTTCTTTATTGTTCTCCACCTAGGTTACAGTTTCCTTTCTTTTAAGTTATACGTGTATATGGTGTATATATTGTGACCGGCCAGCATGTGGGATCGAGACTTAGGATTAGTTTCCCCTTCTCATGATAATTCACTTCTATCCTTATAATATTTTCTTAGTTTTGTATATGGATCCACTTATTAACTTGTGGGTTGTATTATTAGTATAAATGATATCACTACTCCTTATTTTTCTAGTCATCCCTTTAATTGATGAAGTATATTACCAGGGAATCTTGTATATTATCCTATTTAGGTAAGAACGGGGACCCTCGCCCTAGATAGTATAATTTGGGGTAGTTGTTTGGATGTAAATGTTTTTCCAAACCTTATACAGGTTGTTGGTGATTTAAATTACTTATTATGGCCTGCTCTTGAATTATACTTATATGTTAGAGCCTCTAGGAAGGTTATCATAACTGAAAGAGCTTCTTCACCTATTCTGAAATTATATTAGGTTATTATGAGATAGTGTTGAACTGCTCTGAGAGATTTAGACATATAATAGGTCAAGATCCTTCATTGGTCATTATGTATTATATTTGGTGTGACTTTTACTATTCAAGCATGCATTGGGTTACCGGGACATAAAAGTTAGATATCAACCAATAAATAATTATGTAATGATGTATATGGAAAGGATAAATGTCTAATAAACATGCAATTTTGGTAGATTAGCACATAAAAGAGGATTCTACTATATTTGCACTTTCCATGACCTTCGCTGGTATGGAGAAACTTTCATATATAAAAGAGCTGACACTAAAATATAAAAAGGGATTTTTATACTATATTTACACTTCCCATAACCACCTCGTGGTATGAAGCTATTTTTCTATATATTAGGACTCTATTTTTAACTGTCGCTGATACTACTATTATTATTCATATGATCAAGTAATGGATTTTAACTGAGATATTGTACTCCGGTAATACTAATGATTCACCTATGACGTTAGGCATGTGGGAAATTATTCCCTCCATGAGCCCTGGATGTCAACGTCGCATTGTAAAGCTTGAAGGTATCAATAAGGGTTTGTAGTAGTATACAGACGATGTCTCTCATTGGTACGACCTGCCAGGCCTCAATCTAGAAGAAGGTGAATGCGGGTTCCATGGGTTACTTTTTTTCACCCTTTAGCATTGTATATTTTCGCGTACTTATTGTAACCTTCAGCCTTATGGGAAAGCTGGTTGGGTTTTTGATTGCTTTAGTGTATCTACTGCTCATATGGGAGGCTAGTCTAGTTTTTTTTCCTTATTATCTTACTTGAGTGTGCCTACTGATTTAACAAGGGGAAAAGTAGGTTTTTCTTACTACATTATATACTTAATTTATTTCTTTCATTTCTTTCTTTTTGCTAGTGTAAGTTACTCTATCTCCATTTGTTCTTTTTAGTATCTCTTGATATTGTATTGTACTATTACTATGTTGAAGACCAGGTATGTTGTTTCCACCCTTTTTACCACGTACCTTATAGCATTAGCAAGGTGGATAGCTCCCTATTTCTATATTACTTACTAGTATGGTTTGTCGAGTCTCTTTAGTTTTTTCATTACCTCATTAGTGCTCTTTATGCATATAGTTGAGTTACTATCGTCCATGTTCTCGTATAGTTTCACTGGTCATTTAACATATCTTTACTCTTGTTACATTATTACCCTTGTATTCAGTTATTTGTTATTATATTTTCTTTACCTGTTAGTTTTTTATTAATCTAGTAGTTTAGTCGTGCCTTTTACTATTCTATTTTTCTACTAGTGACCAAGGCGCATAGCCATACTCCACTGTTAGTTTTCACTTAGTTTATGCGTTTAGTTAGCTCCATTGTATATTGTGTACTTGTTGGTTAGCTAGACCTACTTTCCTACCCTATTGTTGTTAGATTATCCCTATATTGTTGTCATTATCCTTTATCTTGTCTTCTAGAATAGAACACGTTGTTACTCCATTTGCATCTTTTACATGGCCTGTTGGCCTATGATACCTACTAGGTACCTGTTGTTTTTTTTCTCATACTATATTTTTTTCATCTTTTTCATGATGCAAGACCTAGCGCGAGTTATCTTTGAGGATGTTGGTTGTGTTTTACCACTTTTTGAATCTTCAAAGATCACAGTGAGCTTTTTACATTTAGGATGACCCTTCTCCTCTTGCAGTAGCACTGTCTTTACTTGTATTCAGAGACAACTTGTATATTTTATTTTGTATAGCATAGATTGGACTATGTTTGTATTTAGATGCTTGCAGTGCCACAAAATTCTGGTTTTGTGAACGGTTTCTATTCTATTGTGTATATATTGTCTTTCTCATATTTTCTTCTTCTGTTTCTTGGTTGAGTCTTATGGGTATGGCCTGTTACTTGTCGCTCTATATATTGGGAAATTCTTACCTACATATGGGTTATTGTAGGCTCCATTATGACCCTAGTTTTTTCATGACATGATCATTGGATATGTAAAAGAAAAGGGAGATGCAAGAGAAGTTTAGACTCTTATTAGTTGCTAGTATGTTCCTGAATTGAATGACTTGTTGATTGCTCTATTAACATTCTTGTTCTTGATTATTTGTTGTTGATAGTGCTTGAATGAATATACATTAATTGATGATAATTGTGGCATGATATTTGAAATGTAATTGGAAAAGTAAGATACACTTTAGATATAACCCAAGAAGCTGTGAAATAGGAACTAAAAATGATTGAATTACTATTTAAGGATCAGGTAGCGTACTTGTACAATGTTATTATTATAAAACTTAGTTTGGATCGCATACCACGTTAATATAATATTATTATTACCATTATTATTATTATTATAAAACATATTTGGATTGGGTATTGCACCGGTATGATATCATTAGTATAAAATTTATTTTTGGATTGGACATAAATTCCTATTTGATATGACCTGTTGAGATGAAAAAAATTCTATTCCATGGAGATGAATACATAGTAGTCTTATAAACCATTTGAAGTTGTTAATGGTTAGACATAATGTATTGATCCAATTAATTGCTATGTGTTTAATTAATGTCTGATGGTTATTTTCCTTATATAATTTATGGGTAATCTTGTATTTCATGACCCAAAATCTGAGTTGTGATTGAGTCTATATCCCCTCTGTAGAAAATCCTAACCCCACCCCAGAGCGTACAGCGATGGGCCAGTACTAAGAATCAAAAGAAGACGAGAAGGGAGATGAAAAGAAGAAACAGAAAGAGAACACAAAAATACACAATCGAAAATAACTCTGTACCTGGTATCATGGATGTAGAGCATCTATATATAGAAAAGTAGAAAATACAACCCACAGTGTGTCAAAAACTACAAAATATCTATCAAGACTCCAACTAGAACAACTATGAATACGGAAGAAATAACGGTCAGCATGAACGTTGACTGCTTACTGTATCTCCTGAAACAGCACCAAACTAGCTCGCACAGTCGCGTCCACTCTGCAGACTCAAACTATGACCTACATCACAAAAATATGCAAAAGTGTAGCATGAACCAAAAACAACAGGTACATATTAGGTATCATAGTCCAACAGGGAAAAATATAAGCAAGGTAAAAACTGACCATAATCATATAGTGCAACAACACGTAATGAACAATAGAGAAAGGGGTAGATCCAGTAATAGCTAGTGAGTGAGGTGAAGGATCAGCTATCAGTGTAAGCAGTATCAGCTAACAATTATGAAGGAAAGTCACTATCAGGGTATAACACATAGAACCTCGGCCAAAAGCAAATCATGACCAAAGTCAACAAGTACTGGATCTCCAAAGTAACTAGCACAAGGAAGGGAAAATAAAAAGAATAGGAACATAGGGAATGTAAATACTGAACGTAATAGTAACTAAGTCAAGAAAACTAATCAACAACACAGAAATGTTGTCACAGAGCCTAACTAGAAACTAACACATCACATAATTAACCAAATGGGACTTCCCCCATAAGCCGTGAGGAGAGCAATCAAGCATATAGGGATGTAATTCAAAGGGGTGCTAAAAAGTAGATAGTGCATGTACGCATCCTCTCTGGTACACAGACTCTACCAGGAGAGGACTTAGGGAAGCTTCCCTGTATACTTACCCCTCCTACTCTAGTATACCTTTCTTCTCGTTGTAGCTCATACCAAGCAACAATATCTCAAGCATATCTATCCGTGGTCAGATGGTCCATGGAGGTATCTAATCCCATGTACAAAATCCTTGTAAAAATCAAACTAGTGGCATAGTCAATAGGGAAAAAATTCCAAAACTAGGGCTCATCCCATGTATCATATCTTGGTGGAAAACTCAAGTCCATCCATGTATGAAAAATCCAAATAACAGTAAAAACCCGATTAGCACCGTGTAGGAAATATCCAGAAATCACAGTGATAGTGAGAAAATAGGATCAAAATGGTGTGAGAAAATAACTCCATGCTTCTAATGAGAGAAGTCGTGGAATATATAAATATATAAGAAATAAGTTTTTGATTATTATTCTATCAAAATCAAGTTACCTTTTAAAACATTAAATGTATGCTCGAGACACAGAACCAATCAATAGGATCAACTCGTCTAAGGAAGCTAACTAGAATTCATAGGATGTTTTCCAAGCCCTAAGAGCAAGGTACATCCTCTCCCAGCCCAACTACAGTCTCGAGCAATGAGTAATCACACCAAAGAAGCCACAACTGCCTAGATGGAACTTGATAAGGGATCAGTACATACCCATACAGAGAAAATATGGAGCTATGATAGCTCAGTCCAATAAAACTCACTCCCAGGATCGCTCTGGGATGGGGTACAATATTATTATACAGGGATGCTAACTATCCAGCAAAGACGTATCCGGTTATCTATATAATCATAAACAACAGTAAGGTAGAGAACAAAATAAGTTGCCTACCTAGATCGGTTCTAAAGCCACCAATCTAAACCACGGAATAGCTACTGAACCCTAACCACTTGTATAATACCCTTCCAACATGTCTATATTACTGAGTCAGCATGTAAATAATACACATAAAGGGTTATAATCCTCCCCTAATCATATTATCTTCCATATTTGGGGTTGGACACACAGGTAGGGCAACATAGCCCCTATGATATGATATCAGGTAGCACCAATCGTGCTAGACCTATACTTTACTGTCTAGTCAGGATTACCCAAGCTATGGATTTGATGGACACACCAAATGGAGCTTTAAAGTACACAATATAGAGCCAAATAAGTCAAACATGAATGCGGGGAATAGCTTAGGAAGCTTTGGAAGACAATTGGAGCTTAATTTGTAGAGAGCCAAAAGTATGGGGCAATTCAACATTATGGGTCACTTTTGGACCTAAGTATAATAATAGAAACTTATACTCTATAAATAGCTTGTATTTTGAATTGATAGGTAGACTACTTTGAATGGGAAATATTATTCTTTGTAAAGCCTTTGTCTTAAACTTATAGTTTAGTGTTAGTCGGAGGATTCCCAACGTAGGTAGATAATTGTAGTTGATAGAAGTCGTGTAGTGCCGATTATTTTTTACTTTTGAGAGCATTAGGAATGTTTGTATCATCTAATTGCTTTCAAACTTAGTTACTTCAATCGATCATCGAGTTATTTCTATTGTCGGTGTATCGATAGTGTTGATTTGTTGGTTGATTATTTCCATATTCTTTATTTTCTCAAGAACTCGAAGGATTCACGTATCTCCTTATCTTCATTTTTTATTTTTGCGTGTCTTTGATTCGAACCCCGAGTTCCAAATCATATCATTTGATATCAGAGCTTAGGCTAGTAATTTATTTCACAAAATTATAATCCTAGGTTGTAAATCTCAAAATCACAAAAAAATTCAAAAATCTGAATACACTGAAATATTCAAAAAAAATTGATCCATGTAAATTTTTGTTTGATTTCTTATTTTGATTACTGGAATTCCTCTCCTAGTAATTTTTGTAACGTATCTCAAATTTGGGTCGATTTGGAGTTAATTGTCATATCTACCATTGTTGGAAGTCAAGCTTGAATGTGATTCAAAATTGTGATCAATTGAAGAAGATTTGAGGGTTGAAAAGTTGAAATTCATTAATTTGAAGTTGCATGGATCTTTTAGATGGAATTTCATTCGAATCGGAGAAGAATTGAGGTAATTGCAATTTTGGTGTTCATCTACATCTTCTTAATCTAAAATTGAGCTCAATTTTGGAGTTGATTTATGTAAATTCAAAGTTTCTGGGTGTTCAGAATTGTTCTTACATATCAAGGATCTTGGGTTTGAATTTGGTAGAGATTTGTTGAGTTTTGATTAGTTTCCAAATTTTAATTTTAAGTTCTTCCTGTTCTTAGTTTCTAGGATTTCGAACTCAAATTATGCTGATTTTTTGGTTTTTCGGCACCAAAGTTAATAGAGTTATTTCTTATACTTGGGGAGTGTGGGGATCACTTTTTGTAGAATTTGGAGTTGATTTGGTTGAAGTCAAATTTTGGGGGTTCATATTGAATCCTTTTTCGTGGTGATTTGTTATTTTTAATAGGTTCCAAAAGTTTCTAGAATTGTTTCTCATAGCTCAAGGAGCTTGGGATCAAATTTGGTGAAGTTTGGACTTGATTTGATAAAGGTTCAAGTTTTTTAAGATGAACATTCATGGTTTTCATCAAACTTGAAGGAGGCAACAAAATGGTTTTATTTCAAGTTGAAATTGAGTGATGAAACCTATTGGCGGTTTTTCTCTAAGGTGAAAGGACTCGTAACCTGAATTTTTGTGTCAATTTGAGCTGATTTGAAGCTTGTTGGAGTTTTTAAATTTCAACTTGTTCATAAATGTTCTTCATCTATTCATGTGAAGAAGATGAAGATCCCGTTGTGTTTGTGACTTTATAATTGTGTTATCCAAGCCATAAGGATCCTAGATTTTAATTTTCGTTCAATTCCCAATTGATTTAACCAATTTCAAAATTCTAGTATTATTGGTGTTCTTGGTTGATCCAAGTGGGCTATGAAATTATGTTCAAAAGGTGTTTTTGTTTTGGGTAATTTGGTAGGAAAACATAAGACACAGGGTTACAAAAGTAATTACAAAGAAAGAAGAATTGAAGTACAAGCCCCAAGTAATCTGCCCAACACGGCGGTTAGGCATTGATTGGATGGAGGCAGCTAACCCACCACCCTTGGAGATTGTGGTTCACCCTCTTGGGACGGCGGTAATCCCCTGCACAATTCACTTTGCTTCCAAGAACGACAGTGGAGCCTCTTAGATGGCGTTCTAGAACAATTGAAAAGAGGTCCAAACGTATACCAAAACTTGTTGTAACATCCTTCTTTACCTCGATTCAAGTTCCTAATTTTTAGATTCATTATCTACACATTCAAATTCACTAGTGTTGAAAGATAAGTCCAATCTTGGAATCAAGTTTTCTCGTTCGGTTTACATTCCTTCTCAATTAGTGGTCGATTACTATTCACTCATACTAATTGAGTACTAGTTTTTGTGCTAATTCTATCAAGATTTTCTTATTTTCAACCTCGTTGAACTTTCTTGATTCAAGTATGGTATTCCTTTAATCCATTGTTGTGTCAACAAGAATCATTCTACCATAGGACCGGCAACCTTGAATTGGTTGAGTGACACTAGCTTGGAAGCAATTTCAAGACGCACCTCCAGAGGTAAGGTGAGTGTACCATAAAAAGCGACTTGAGGAACTTTTACTACTAACTTTTTTTCACATTTTTTAGGTATTTACAAAGGAATACAAAGAAAATTTCATCCATAGCTTCAGAAAATGAAGTTGACTCCATGAATGATTATGAAAGTGACAATGGAAGCTATGGATACGATGATGATATTCATAGGATGGATAGTGAATCGTGTGAATGCTATGATGGTTCTTACACATATGAGAGCCATGAGGGTTCCTACACGCATGAAGATGGATCCTATGGGAATGATGGTGAACAATATGGGGCTTATGATAGTATTGATGGAGAAACTCATGAAATCTGGGAGTAATGACTATAAGGACTATGATAATCCTTGTGAGCATGAATGTGAACTTCGTGAATTTTATGGTGAAGTCCCCGAAAACTATATTGATCGTTGTCCCTTGGATCAATATGATGAAATGGTCTACTACTCCAAGAGTGAAGATGAAGTTGAGGAGTTCTATAGATCCTATGAAGAAGACGATAGAGTAGAAGATCATGTTTGCAAGTAAGTTAGTAAAGAGAAAGGTCCTCACACTTCACCTTTTGGTTTTCAGGACATGCATTCCTTCAAAGGTCCTACAATACCTCAGAGGAATGTGGGGGTGACATGGGAGGTAGTGGGGGTGACTCGTTAGTTTGATACTCACAAACTATACCAAGCCTAGCGAAACCCCACTTTTTATATAACTGACCATTCATCCCAAGTGAACAAAGGTCACTCCTTGTATTTTCCACAACCATACCTCCCACTACAAAGGCCTCACTCCTTTGAGGAGACCCAAACTTTGATCCATAAAGCTCCACAAAGCGTATCACATGCATCTTGGAATATACCCTATCAACTACTAAACCTAGACTTGCCCAAAACTTTTCATGAGAACCAATACCACAATCCTATCTTTGATGACATTGGTAATGATTATTACATTGTTAGTGAGGAGTGTAGAGAATTTGAAGGGTATGAAGGCCATGTTACACCAAATGGAGTTGGAGGTAATCTTGACATACCTTATCTTCATAGTCCACCCAATGTTCAATGCTATAAAATTCATGGTTGTAGGTGCAAGGTAAAAGAATTTCCTTACAAGTGGCCAAAAGTTACCTTACGTGATGGACCTCATGCTATCATTGTCACTACAAAGGAAGCGGAGGGGCCTAAGAGAGAGCATGTTGATGAATGCTCAATGGAAGAGTTGGGAGTATTAGAGGTTGACATGAATCTTTATTTTGAATTGCAAAAGGTTATGAAGGACCTCTATCAAGAGTATTTCTACTCCAACATAAAGTTATTCCATGCAAGATGCAAGATATTGGACTAAATATGTTCCTTGGTCATTGATGATAGGAGTAGTGTGAATGTTGTTATTCACCACTTGGTGGAGAGTTTTAAAATCCCCACTCAAACTCATCCCAATCCTTACAAACTTACATGGTGTCCTTGTCTCAATAATGGTTGAGAGACCAAAGTAACCAAGCAAGTGCATTTAAAGTTGAGCATTGGTAATTATCGAAAGGAGATGCTATATGATATAATACCAATGCGATCTTTTCATGTGTTATTTGGGTTTTCATGTTTATTAAAATGGTGTGTTAATTTTCATCAAAAGCCCAACAAGTAATTCTTTATATTTGAAGGCACATGATTAGAATTGCATCCTTGACACCATATGTCGTGAAAGAGGACTAGGCTATCATGAGGAGACTCCAAGGAGAACAAAAGAAGCAAGGTGTTGAGGGAGGAGATAAGGAGTTTATCCTTGTGATAATTAAGGAAGGGTTGGTTCCGAATCATAAGATGTTGTTGGATGATGGAGACAACATGTCTAGTAAACCCTTGATTAGCATTAACTGGGAATGTAGCACCTTGCTTAGTCCCTATTCTTCTACTTGGATGGTAATGATGAGTTGAGTCTCAAAGGCAGAGACCAAGAGATTCTTCTCCAACATGAAAGGGAATTTCCAATAGGGCTCTTGTCTAAGAATTCCCAACGTGCAAAGAATGAGGTGCCTCTATGCGTGGAGAACTATAAGTCACTCGATGGCAATAAGTTCTCTAAGGACCCTGACCAAAACCCAAGAGATTCTTCATTTGTATTGGAAGGAATAATAGCCAAACTCAAATTGGTAGAAGAATCCTTATTTTTTGAAGTTGAGCCTATACTCCATGGTTCTCATGGTAGCATTTAGCTGCATAGTGATGACGTTGATGTTGTGGGTGCACAAACATTAGTTGATCCGATAGATGACTAGGTTGCCTCTTCTAAAGTTGACTTGTATCAACTTAATGCTATCAAACTCAACTTAGATAGATCGTTGCCATGCGTCAATTTTTATGGCTCTATGGTAAGTGTAGATAATATTGTTTGTGAAGATGTTAGAACACTAGTTGATCCTAATGATGACCGTATTGTATCTTGTCACAAGATAAATTTGAGTCCACCTCGTGTCCAAACTTTTGCTTCTCAAAATAGCATATTGTCTAGTGAGAGTATGAGTTCATTGGGTGCACTTGGTACCCAATTCTTCTTTCCTACTCCTTGTCACACTTAGGTGGATGAACAAGTTGAGTATTCAAAATGAACTCTTGACGTGAATGAAATGAGTGCTTTTCTCTACTATCTATATGATTATGATGACTCATTGCCAAAATATTATTGTTGGCGGACCACTGTCGTCCCATTCTTTAGTGAGGTCTTGCGTTTGTTAAAACCTAGACAAGGGTGCTAATGTCCTTATGGGAAGAATCACACCTAGTTACTCCCCTATTTGATACCCTTGTGCTTAAGTTGAATGATTCCCAATTTGTGGTTATCACCTTGGACTTATATTATTGGGCAAGTCTTAGAGTTGTTGAAACCTGTTGCCACACTTATGTGGATAGGAAAGTTGAGGTGTGTGGAGTGTGCCTACAAGTTGATGCTCCATTTATTTGTATCCTTACTTGTGATGGCATGCTCATTGAGTATTTGTGTTACTTCTTGGCATACAATTTTGTTTATGCATATACTTGGTATTGCTATAGCTGTATAAAGTTGTTGGATGATATTGCGGTGCATACTCTAAACGAATGGTACTTTTACCATTTTGACCCTGGTATCCATTGTATGCACCACTTTACTTTGACTAGTTGAGTGTGCCCACAAGGTGTGACTATACTCCATTTGTTTGATCCTTGAGATGGTACACTTAATGATGCGCATGCTACAAGGGAATGGCTCTTTCACTAATTTTACCCGGGAATCCATTGTAAGCGAGAAGTTTTTTCTTAGAGGAAAACATCCCTCTTTAGGGTATGAGTTATCCAATTATCTCATGATAGGCCTTGGGACTTGTATCCCTTGATCCTAGAGATGGTTTGGCAAACATTTTACTGCTTCCATTGCATTCCTTACTTTGGTACTTCTCCTTGGTGGATTAAAAGTACTTTCTTGAAGTTTCTTGGGTTTGGTTTATTTGTGCTAACCCTTGTTCTAACCCTCATGCTATGAGGAAATTTTGATTGCATGTTGTCCTTTTCCTTGTAGGTTATCTTTTGGATTCGAGGACAAATCCTTTTCAAGAAGGGGAGGATGATATGATATCGGGTAGCGCCATTTGCGATAGACCTATACTTCATGGTCTAGTCAGGATTACCCAAAGTTATGGATTCGATTGATGCATAAATTAAGATTCAAAGTACATAATCGAGAGCCAAAGGAGTCAAACCTGAATTTGGAGAATAGCTTGGGAAGCTTTGGAAGACTATTGGAGCTTAATTTGTAGAGGCCAAAAGTGTGGGACAATTTGACATTATGTGTCACTTTTGGTCCCAAGTGTAATAATGGAAACTTATACTCTATAAGTAGCTTGTCTTTCAAATTTATAGGTAGACTTCTTTGAATTGGAAAGATTATTCTTTGTAAATCCTTTGGCTTAAACCTTCTAAGCTTATAGTTTAGTGTTAGTGGGAGGATTCCCAACGTAGGTATCAATAGTAGTTGATAAAAGTTGTGTAGTGTCGATTGTTTCTTACTTTTGAGAGAGTTAGGAGTGTATGTATATTTTAATTGCTTTTTCAAACTTAGTTACTTCAATCGATCATCGAGTTATCGTTATTGTGGGTGTATCAATAGTGTAGATTTGTTGGTTGATTATTTCCAGATTCTTCAGTTTTTCACGAACTCAAAGAATTCACATATCTGCTTATCTTCATTTTCATTTTTGTGTGCCTTCAATTTGAACCCCGAGTTCTGAGTCATATAACCCAGGGTAAGTAACTAAGCTACAAGCCATCTAAGTAGGCCATAAACCAAAAGAATAAACATAGCGGGGCTCCAACTAGTAATCCCATTCCCGATCTAAAACTTTACCATGCATTTACTAAACAAGTAACGAGTCTAAAAAAGTAGACTATAGCCTACCTAGAGATGGAAAAACCTCGAAAGTCACACTGGAAGAAGCTAAGAATCACGAACGAGCTTGGGATTGCATGAATTTAGACAAACATAATCCATGAGTCAAGAGGAGTAAAATGAGACCTATATTTCTATATAAATAGTAGGGTAAGAATCCAAACTAAAAATAGGTCTGTAAACCTTAATAGATCAGAAAAATGAAATATTTATACCAACACATAGAACACAACTCATACATCATACGATACAAAACAGGGCTCAAACTAGTGGTAAAAAATAAAGATATAAACTTGAAAAGTTTATGTAATATAGAAAACTTTACTACATAAAGAAAATAAAAATTACCCGACAGAAACGATCATCGAAATTCCAAGATATGATTCCATAGAGTAAAACATCAATTTAACTCCTTAAAATAACTTATTAAGCTTGGAGGATCAAAAACTTTAGTAGAAACTGAAGGTTGTTCTTCAAAATAATAAAGAAAGAAATATGTAAAGCTACCAGAAGGTACCCCGTGATCGTAGACCCCACTACCACGATCACGATTAGATAATCTATTGGTCTCCAGATCGTGGCTTTCATCCCTCGCAATCGCGATGCTTCCTAGCTCAACCAACCTCAATTTTCATAATTGAGGCTCGTAACAAAAATAGAGTTTGATTTCGACTATCCATATATGAAATATTTGTGTAATCAATATTTTAGACTCAACAGAATTGACGAAAAGGCGATTTGGGATCCTACAAGCTGAGTAAGCCCTTAAAAAGTTATACATATAAAGGAATTAAGCTATAAAACTGCAAGGGAACCAGCCAACTAATCCCAAAATATCACAAATGACTACGCAATTACAAAAATTCTCTAAAAAGAGAAAACATTGTAGAAATCATGAAAATAGCCTCTAGAGCCATTACAGTATCCACCACTAAATAAACTTTCATCCACGAAAGTTAAGAAGAGTGGAGCATCTAAAGTATGAAACAACAAGAATACAAAATTCACATGATTCTTTTGACCTTCCAATGGCTTCCTTGACTGGACTACGTGCCTATCAAATTCTCATAACAGAAATATCCCAGGACCTGAGTTATTTACATTTTTTATTGATAATTTCCTCAGGATGATCGACACAATCTAACCAGTCGTCCAATCAAGATGACTCATAACAAAAAGTACAAGATGAATTTAGTATATAACAACGAGGCAGGAAGATGTAGATGGAATAGGGTGTACCTCCACTAAATTAGAAGGTAAGGACAATCTGTAGGCAACCATGCTAAGCTGCTCTATGATCTTATATGTACCCAATTAAGCCCGCGGTCATCAAGTCTCCAATACTAAACCAAGGAAGCAAGTTTATAATTTGTGTAGCTCCTTTGTTTACTCAGTGCTATCTTAAATCTAACTTGATAAGTCTGACTCTCTCTGTATCATCTTGAACCCAATCTCAAGTTTAGGGTGAAATCTAGCGCAACTATACAAATCCATCAGTTTTTTTACAATACCTATCGTACAAAGCCTAGAATGGTTCCATCTGGATGAAGGGAATGGTAGTTGTTATTGTAGGGGGAACTCTTCTAAAGCCAAATGCTAATACCAGCTACAACCAAAATCAAATCACATGCCCGGAGCATATCCTGGAGTAATTGAATGGTCAGCTTAGAGTGCCCATCTGTCTATGGGTGAAAAGACGTACTCATGTCTACCTTTATACCAATCTCAAGCTACATAGTCCTCTAGAACCATAAAGAAAGTTATGCAATACTATCAGATATGATAGAAATTCTAATCCTATACAGTCGAAGAATCTCCCTAACATAAAATACAGCAAGTCTCTCGGTACCCCAAGAGGATGAAGTCGATAGAAAATGAGAGGATTTGGTTAATCGATCCATAATGACCCATATAAAATCATGAACCTTAGAAGTACGAGGTAGTCCAAAAAAAACTATAGTAATCCTCTCCCACTTCTACTCAGGAATAAGGAGTAATTGCAACACACTACCTGGTCAACGATGCTCGAACTTCACCTGCTGGTAGTTCAAGCATGGGGAATCAAACCTGGTAACATTAGATCTCAGACGATGCTACCAATAGTGTTGTCTTAAATCTTTGCACATCTTTACGATGCCGAGATGTATCGAGTGTCTGGTATAATGGGCTTCAAGAATGGTAGGAGTCAAATTATCAACCCTAGAAACACAAATACAACTTCCCATCCACAATATATCGTCAAAGTCTAAGAATGCGCCGTTATAATCATCCTTCAGAACCAACTCTCGAATACGAACCAAGGATCTATCTTCATACTATTGCTATTGGATCTAATAAAATAGAGTAGGTATAGTCTCAATATGTGCATGGACTCTTCTTGGATCTGATATGTCCATTCAGACCACATAGTTAGTCATAGACTGAATGTCCAAGGATAACAACCTCTCTGAAGATAAGATAGAAGCCAAACTACCCATACTAACAACCTTCCATCTTAAGGTGTCTGTAACCATATTATCTCTACCTGGATAGTAAAGAATACAAATATCATAGTCCTTCAGGAGATCAACCATCTTCTCTATCTAAGATTGAGCTCCATCTAACTTAGTATATATTGTAGACTACACCGATCCGTCAAAACCCCACACTGAACTCCTTCAAGGTCATGTCTTCCTCTCTTTAG